>CALSBV010012138.1:678624-738970 GCA_943590825.1 Bovichtus diacanthus
TCTCTCTCCATCGTCTGCTGTCTGTCTTTCTTTCCACTACTCATGCATGGAGTTTTGAATTATAGCCTATTAAAATGAAGGAGTCGTTTACCGTTTTAGTTGGTTTTGGAGCACCACCGCAATGTAAAGTAATGTTATGAAAATAAAAGAAACACCATTTACAATCATGTTGAAAAGAAATGATCATCACAAACACAGACACAGGGAGTGAGGAAGAGACAGGCTGTTATGATAGGAAGACATTCACACATGTTATGTTTTACAGCTCTACAGGCTTACATTTAAAATGATATGTGGCTACAGTCAAAATGTTCGGAGCGTAACCCCTGACAAAAACCTGACCTTTGTATGCGGTGGGACAAACATTACTCTGTTATGTAGCTGCTGAAATGACATAAAGGAAAAGTTGCGTCTAGAGGAAATCTGTGCTTTACTCAAAAAGTGTAAGCTAGTTAGCCTACCTTGCTAGCTTGTTTGTAGAATATAGAGTTAAAGACATGCGGTTAGTAGTGCACAACAGAAACTGACAGCCGACTCACGCTGACTCTCACATGTCAGTCAACCACGGCTTCGGGATCTGCCCAGAGGCTTGAAACTTCAACCCTGTTTCAAAAATCCCACCATATTACAGTTTATATTTCCTTATACACAAAGGGAAGAGAAATCAAAATTCAGTTTAACTTCAAGCGAGTAAAGAAGTGAAGTGTACTCAAAAGAACATAAATGAACCTTTTTGAATGGTGTCTATTACTTTTTGTAATTAAAATGTATTTTCAACTGATGTCTGAGTTTCATGACTTATATTATTCTCCTGCACATAAATGCAACCGTAAAAATGAAATGGTGTTATAAATCTACCAATTCTCAAATGCGTGAGTTTCTTTGTGACCTAATAAATCCATGTGTGATTTATGAATACAATTTTTCAAGAAGTAATGCACAAAACTTCTCGAATATCATCAATAATGAGTAGTGAGCTGAAAGATGACTAATGTAGAATAAGCTAAAAAGACTCAACCCCACAAGACAACCTTTCAATATTACAGGGTCAACAAAGCTTTAATAGGAGAGTTAAGCATCACACTTCACTTGATTTATGTTTTTTGGTGTATATTTGTATTGTTTACACATGCCAGCAGTCTTAATTTGGTGATATTTCAACACTGAACCGTCACTTCATTTCAGAATAAGCCTATAAAGCAGTGAAGGTGCTGACACATGAGAAGAGATATGAGAGGTAGGATTAATCATGTGCCACAGAACGTGTATAAGGAGGGACGAAGTTCAGCTAAACTGGAGGGAGTGAGGCAGAGAGAGGAAGGGAGAGAGCAGCGACATGGGCACATTGATGGATGAGTACGGTGTGGATTTACAGCTCTGCCTACCTACGCTCAATTCCACCTCCAACCAGCTGAGGTTGGTACTAAACTAACAGCAGCAGGTCTCATCAGCCGTAAGCAGGACAGGTAAACAGGGCAAAGTCAAAAGCCAAGGTCAGTTACCTTCTGCGTACCCACCACACGCCGTTCTACATGTAATGTAGATTAAAAATTACTCTTACTTTCCTATCACTATAATTAGGTTTCTAAGACTGCTCATGAATATGGCACAAACTATAAATATTAAACTTTATACAACACATTATTAATTTCCAATTTGTTCATTTCTGCCTGGAAGCCTGTGATGAAAGCAAAACTACAGGCAAGCTTGACAGTTCATGTATGACCTTGGACACAGCAGTTGAATTAACATGGACCCTTTTAGCCAACATGAACAAAAAATCATAAAAGTGATGTAATAATGACAACTGAGCAAACCTGATTACCTGATGAAAGGGTGATATGTATCAGAAAACTCGAGCAAGTGGGCCTTGAATGGTGGTTGTTTTGTCCAGTGCTGTCTCTAAACTCAAGATGAACAAAGCTCAATTTTTAAGCTAACATAGAGAGAAATGCTAAAAATGTAGAGAACTATGAAAAGTTTGAACAGCTAATGTTCCACGACAAACTAGAAGGGCACTCAGAGAGTGCAGACCTCTGCCAAAGTTGTTTCCATAAGTAAAAAATAATGCGTGTATCTGCCCCTGGTCATGGTTGCCCAGCAGATGGACGTAATTCAGCAATTAACTTTAGTTAAACCACAGCATCGAAGGTCTAATCCTAGGGAACTGCAAACTTTCTGTTGCTGCCGTTACACAGGTTAGACCCGGTGCTCCATCAGCCTGCTGTGGATGCCAGTGCTAAGGTTTTCGCCGCCACAGCCTCAAACTGAAGCTCCGTCTGACGGGGTCGGCGACCAAGCAGAGGATGAAATAAACACGAGTCGTTCCCTCTTCTCTGCTGCCCCGGACTCAAGCCAATGTACAAACTATCAAAACGTAATGTTGCACGGACCGTACAGCCCCAGTATCACAGGAAACACACTGATGGCTCAGCTTCATGTGGAGAATATTATATAGCAGTATATATTTTGCATTACACAGAAGTAAAAAATACAGAGTAAATATATCAACACTAGAAGAGAGAGATACAACTACAACTAAAATATAAACAGGTTAATATACTTTTAATAACTGCTGGTTTTGATGATTGATGAATTTAGATTCTATTGAAATACAAAATAAGGTGAAATGCTGTTGGCAGCAGGTGGCTCTGAACTACACATTGAACCTTTAAAGAGTACCAAAGTGAAGTTATTCTGTCTTTGCTGACTTCGATCAGACTGACACATCATGCACTGAAATAGGACCAGGTGTTTATATCCTGTCATCACACATGAAGGGAAGCTCGGCCTGCGCATACAAAGTGTTCTGTGTCTCTGGAGGAGCTGTCTAAAGTCTGAAAAATAGGTCTGGAGATGGTCTATAACAGAAAGCCTATGTTAGAACTAAATCACTTACTCCTTAAATTATAGTATTTTGTACATTTTCTGACTTAAAACGGCTCTGTACGTCTCTGTATTGCACCTCTTAAATCCAAAAGTATTTTGTTGTTGCTGCTCAGCAGGAGTAAGAGGTGTGGGATCATGTGAATAAGAGATAGCAATACATACCCTCTATTCCTCATGACTGCCAGAGGTGCTGTTTTGCTCCTGGATACTTCTTTATGCACACACACAGATCCAGTATCTATAATACAGAGAGTAATATTCAGACAAAAGCAAATGGACAGTCACTGTTTTTAAATCTATTCTATGAAAAAAAATAGAACTTTGGTGAGTACATACACTGGAGAAGACACTTTAATAAAACATGTCCTGCACTACTCATTTTGAATTACAAACCATCACACCATGGAAAAACTCACTGACTGATGTTTAGCTCCCAGCCCGGGAAAAGGATCATCCAGTTTCTAGTTTGCGTGGCAAATGGGATGCAGCTCTGGCATCAGGGAAGACACCCACAGATAAGAATAAAACACAATTCATTCAAAAAAATTGTCCCTCCCATCCGTTAATTAAAACCAGCCCTCTAAGCGTGAATGTCAGAAACCTATTATGTAAACAGTGACCACCGCTGTGCAAAAACCTCGCATAAAAATCATCGTCCTCACAGAAAGACGAAAGAGTTGAATTTATCTTAACTATAACGTCGGAGGAACAAAGCAGTACCACTGCAAAGGTATGTAGGTCAGTTCCCACTGGGGTCATTTATGCTAAAAATGGGCGCCTTAATGTACGGCAAACACTGTCCACATTGGAGCAAAGACTACACCGAAAGAAATACAGGCAGAAACAGCTAATAGACATTGGAGCCTGGCCAATAGATGAGTGAGCTGATATCATCTGATCATATAAATATCTCTCTCAGCGTATGTGTCAGATTATAAATGACAAGATACCGCAGCTACAGAAATGCAGTCAGAGGAAGATATGTTTAAGCTTAGTGTCTCTGTTACATACTGTACCAGAGAGAACTCCCAAGTTACTTTTTAAGCTGTAAAATGTCACACTCATTACCTTTCCTTTTCAAAATTCTTCAAAGTGAAGAATTAACTGAAATTGAATTGTATATATATATATATATATATATGTTTTATTTACGTCATAAACACATGTCCCATATGAGAGAAAAATTATTTGTTTTTAATCGTTTATATAATAACCTTATTTTTCCTGAATGTATTCCTCATGTATTTTCAAAAATAACATGGGGACCAGTCATAGGACATTTAGGAGAGAGAGCGTTCCTATTGGTTGTTGCAGATGCACGTGCATGTCCCTTCGAACCCAAAAAAGGGAGACTGACTGATCAAAAAGAGAGTTGGACAATATCGGCAAAGCGTTTCAGAGATGTAGAGAAAGTCTTCTGTCTAGCATAAAGTAGAAACATTGTTTAAAATGAGTAACAGCCAGACAGCAGCCTGAGAATTAACAAAAAAGCCAAACACCTTGAAGTCAAGTGTTCGCATGGCTGTTTCTTTTAAGTATGTATGTATGTATGTATGTATGTATGTAAAACTTGTTGAAGTTCATGTTTTTTTTCCTGGTCTATTCTTAACCTGTCTTATGACAGAAGCCGGGTCAATCAATCAGCTTGCTTGACTCGCAGGTTTGTGCAACACGTTAATTTTGGGACGTTTGCATTTTGGCTTCTCTGCAATCCTCTTCCCTCCTATCTTTCACTTACAGAACGGACAACATAGCTGATTGAAGATGTGAACAAACAAACATCCACGAGAGAAAAATTCAGCTTGGTTAGCCAGTCATGTGGTCAGCAGCAGAGCATTAAACAGCTTAAAAACTTTGTTTCAAATGTAATTTCGAGCAGTTTAGATGCTGATCCTTACTTGTCTAACATGTACACAGGCCCACCTGCCAAGAGGCTAACAGAAAAAAAGAACATATGTGATATTTCCACAAAGACTTTTATTTTTCTTATTTTAATGTTAAAAAACTATTTACGATAAATGAAGAAATGACTAAGAGCTAAATTTGAAGGATCCTGAAATAGAAATATTTGTTATGTATATATGTAGGCTACAAAAAAAAAAACATTGTTGGCAAACCTTCAAATGAGCTGAGGTGCCCAGGAGGACTAGGAGCACTTTAATCCCATAAAAGTGTGACTGCATTGACAGGAAATCCAGTAAATCACACATGATTGGGTCAAACAAAAGGCAGTGAACCTGAGCTGTTCCCTGCTATCACTGCCGCAGTGTGGAGATTACCACTCCTGCAGGACAACACACTGCCAATCATAACCATGCTTACACATTGTGGTGATGGGAATGTGTTTGCCAAGCCTTGCAGAACAAATATTCATTTACTTTATGCAAATATGCACAAGAGTAAATTCATTTTAATTATTAAAATGAGACAGCTCTGTGTGCAACAGATTGTTCTGCTGGTGAATTGGCAGCGTCTTACACCTCCTCTCTAATTAGTAACAGCAACATTGTACTTGATGAAACAGAAGAGAACAGGGAGAGAGCAGCATTCCCTGTGGCTGGCACACAATGTGAGTCAAAAGGACAAAACACATCTTTCCACTCCCTCTGATGCAGTGTTGATTTCTGCCTCTCTCTTTTTTTCTGTCTCTTTTCCCCCTCACACTGTCTGTCTCTCTCCAACTCCCTTGGGTGCACAGACAAACTTGAGCTTTTTACAACTTGAGCTTTATTTTCCTAGTTTTGGACATAATTTCTATCTATGTATATATAGATAGATATACATATATTAGGGCTGTCAATTAATTAAGAATAGGTGAGAGCTTCTTAATGAAGTGCCAATGTTTAATCATGATAAATCATGCCTTTATCATGTGATTCATATCTGATGAAATGAGTCTGTGTCGCATTGGTATGTGATGTCATCCTATCTAAAACCATTTTAACCATCTAAAGACATTTTACATTAGGAAAAGCAGAGGTGTAAATGATAACATTAACTGAATTGGCTGAATTCCATTTAGCTATCTCTGTTTCAGGGTGCTGGTGCATTGTGGGTAACTGTCACACTGTCTCACAACAGATCTATTGTTAGCTGTGACTGGAGTGCTGTACGGATTTCCCTGCTATGACAAGTCAACCTGTCTGTAGGGGTGCCATAGGCTGTATGCTAATGCAAAACAATGAAAATATAGGTGTCAATATTTGCATATTTTGTAGTTTGGAAGACTTTTCCCCCATCTCAGTTATTACCTGCACTTGCTCTCTTTATATATAATATTACTTTTATCACTGCACTGTGGATGAATGCTCAAGAAGCTGAGAGACGACTCCTCCTTCCCCCCAATGCTTGTGAAAGAACATGCTTACTTTTACAATATAAAAATAACATTTCTGTGCTTGCTATTACTATAAGTAGCATTAGCGAGATTAATTTGTCAAACACGTTTCCCAGCTGCACAAAGGCTCTTTATGTAGAAGAGTTGTTTAATGGAAGCTAGTGTTTGATGTGCTGATAAGGATCTTGCGCTATAAAAAAAAGCTACCTCTGGTAAAAATGTAAAACTTTTACGATGTGTAATCATATTAAGTTTTGGAGAAACTATCCTGGGAATGCGGTTAACACAACTATATACTTCTTCACACTTAAAGAACTGAACCTTCTATATTAATTACCATCATTTGGAGCTTTAGCTTGTTAAATGAAACATATTTGTTGAATATTACACAAAGAAATGTTTACTTTGTGCCCTGGTCAAACTAGCTTTTCTGCCTTTTTCCATTGGATTACTGTATGTTTTCTTATTGAGAGTGTGTCCCCAAAGCTGTTCCCAACAATTTGTACCAACACACATTCTGTACTGATAATTGGCAAAAAGTGCTCAAGCAGAGCTCAGTTGTCTATTTTAAAGACAGGCACAGATAATTAGTCTGGAAGTCAAAGTGTCCTTTGGCAGGAGTGTCTAGAAATGACTACACTGTGGATGTAGAATAAATATGCTTACCCTGGCAGCACAACTAACAGTATTAGCTCATTTCAAAGTATAAGCATGTCACATGATACAACATGGCATCGGCATACAATTTTAAGTGCAATTTTGTTTGTTTATAAGGTAATTTACAGGTTTCCAATACCAACCATCCTACAAGTATGCTCAGCTCACGCAGTGTTTGGCCATTTTTTAAATTCTTCTTTAAACTACTTTGTGTGAACAGCCACTGCAAAACCATGAATGCTTCTAAGGTAAAGTGTGCCGCCTGCTCCGGCTTACCCCTCTCTATAACAGCAGGCTTTTCGCCCGGCTTTCGAGTGTAGTCATTTGTAACAGGTATAAATGCTTTTACCTTTAGACGTGTTTGTACAATCCGTACAGAGTAGTTTGTTTGAAGCACACAGAACCCTTGACCTACCCAACCAGTTCTAATCCAGACAAGCCAAACATCTAATAGTGAGTCAACCTATTGCAGTGATTCTGAGCTTGTAAGGTTATTCACAGTCTTCATTCAGCAGATCATCACTAGTATTAATCCACACATCAGGTTTACCAGTCAACACAAACAGGATGGTAACCTGGTACATACTGTTTATAAATCCAACACCAGATCCAAACTACTTAACTGGGTCAAAGGTCATCAACCAAGAGTCAGTGAAGGGAGACATTCATGTCCAATGCCAAAGATCATCCTTCAGGTGTGATTTCCTCATATGATTATACATTTACAGTATGTGATTGTGCATATCTGGGACTGTTACAATGCTGACAGGCATCTCTCATGGAAATAAAAAAACAATGAAAAAATGGGGGTAGACAAAGACGTATTGTATATTTAATCTCATAAAATTACTTCTTTGTATTCCAAGCAAAAAATAGCTCTCGAGTTGAAAATTACAGGATTATAAGTAGGCAAAGTCTCTTCCCAAAGTTCTTGAAAGTTTACTTAATAAAGTCACTTCTGGAGTCAAACTCCTTCCCAAGAACTCCCGAAACAATCCCCCTTGTTAATGTGTCCAGAATGTCCCCTGCTGCTCTCCTAGTTGTGTTTGTTAATTAGTTTGGATGTCTTTTGTGGGGCTATAGCAGTCAAATAATTAACAATGACAAATAGCTTTCGTGTCCACCAGCGCTTATCCCACCTCGACAGCTGTGAGGATCTCGCTACTCTGCAACCTGTTTTTATCAGGCCACAGGAGCCAAACCAAAACTGCTAATGCAATAATTTATGACATGACCTGGCATCGGGCTGAGACAGCCTAGAGAGAGAGAGAGAGAGAGAGAGAGAGAGAGAGAGAGAGAGAGAGAGAGACAGAGGGAGAGAAAGAGTTAGAGAGAGAGAGAGAGAGAGAGACAGAGAGACAGCGAGACAGAGGGAGAGAGAGAGAGAGAGACAGAAAGAGAGAGAGAGATAGGGAGAGAGAGAGAGAGAGAGAGGGAGATATAGAGGGAGATATAGAGGGAGAGAGGGAGGGAGATAGAGAGGGAGATATAGAGGGAGAGAGGGAGGGAGATATAGAGGAAGACATAGAGGGAGAGAGGGAGGGAGGGAGATAAAGAGGGTGATATAGAGGGAGATATAGAGGGAGATATAGAGGGAGATATAGAGAGAGATAAAGAGGGAGATATAGAGGGAGATATAGAGGGAGATAAAGAGGAAGATATAGAGGGAGATAGAGAGGGAGATAAAGAGGGAGATATAGAGGGAGATAAAGAGGAAGATATAGAGGGAGATAAAGAGGGAGATATAGAGGGAGATAAAGAGGGAGATATAAAGGGAGATATAGAGGGAGAGAGGGAGGGAGATAGAGAGGGAGATGTAGAGGGAGAGAGGGAGGGAGATATAGAGGGAGATAAAGAGGGAGATATAGAGGGAGATATAGAGGGAGGTTGGTTGTGTGATAAACTGCAGTGTCACCACCAGGCCACTTTTAGCCCTCTTGCATCAGGTTACTGTGTAAGCACTGATACAGCCCCAGGAAACAGATGTCCTTGGGAGCCTGATTGTAATTATTAATGGACTTAGACTTGCTGGTTTCATCAAAGAATGGCGCCACATGCAGGCTTGATCTCTGAGTGACAGACAGGCGGACTGTACATATATTAAGCGTGGCTGTGCTTAATGTGAGAGCAGGTCGAGACAGTAAAGACAAGGAGACAGAAGGATGATGTGATGAAGAAGCTGACTGGACCATGAGAAGGCCTCCAACTACAACTGGACAACAAAAGGAATCTCTCCAATCACTGATGTTATCAATCTCCTCCTGACCTAAACGTACTTTCATTGATGTTTTAAAAAATATTTCATGAACTTAAACTTAAAAAGATATCTACCACAAACACTTATATCAAAAATCAACCAAAATTGGCCAACATTTAAGTTTGAATATTCGTTCTAAAAAATATCTGGCTGCGAGCAATGCAGCCCTTCTGACCTGTTTCTATTCATTCCTGTTGCTCGCTTTGAAAGCAACGCAAAGGACAAGCAACGGATGATTTGTGAAGTTGAGTTATCAATACGATACCTGCTCGTTTCACTCCAAACACCTAAATAAGATGGCGGCTGGCTAGAGGGAGATGCCCTAAAAGTTTTCTACTTGCTGTTGACTATATTATATGTCATATCCAGATCATTTTACGAGATAAAACGTGTGTTTTCTGTACAAACGTAGGAGGACAGAAAGTACTACTCAGCCAACTTTTAAGAGGTTACATCTGCAGTCTGATCTGGAGCGGACAGCTGCTGGTACGTGGTTTGATAACATGACCTAACAGAAGTGCATACACTGGCTCTCTCTCTGCCGCACGGCTCTCTGCTATTATTAATTGTTGTTCATCTTGACATAATGTTACATTTCATTTTCAATTAATGAAAGTGACGTTGTGTGACTCCCACTCAAATGAGTCAAATATACATGGGGGACTATTTCCATCCAGATTGCTCTTCACTCAGCCTCAGGCCAGATGCCGTTTTACGGTAGACATCAACATAAGTGTAACTTGACAAATTGCGGTTAAGGAGGGGCAAACAATACAAATCCTGCCTCTGTATACTGTATGTTTCAGGAAAGGAAAGGAAAGACACCAACAGAAACTAATGACTATGCCCGATGTCATTAGCATTTCTGTTTATTTGAGGCTCTGCACACATTTTGTTGAGCAACATAAAAAAAATTCACATGACATGTAGTAGATGGTTACTTGGTGCAATAGTGCCATAGCGTTGGACGGGACTGTTCACACAGAGACATTTTGCCCAGGTGAGTGCAAGGTGAAAACATAGCTAAACTTTTGAAAACTCACACTGCCGTTCTCCTGTAAACAGAAAACCAGTTGCAGACAAGGGATCCAGGAGAATGATTTGTAAGTCCGCTCTTTTTGTAATGGCAGTCAGTCACAATGCTCGCCCCTCGTGCACTGGTCCGAGTGTTTTCAGTGCACCTTGAATTCCCCTGACTGAAAGGGCCCTAACTTGTCAATTAATAGAAATTCCATCCATCAGTGCAGTTTTGGCCCAGATCACAGAGGCAGCAGGGTCTGCAAGGCAGACAGAGGCAAGGCAGCTTCAGGGTCTCCTCGTAATGCCAAAACATCTTAAGGGGAGTGGCAGAACCACCTCAACTGACTCCTTTGATGCAAAAGAGCAGTTCTACTCGGAGATCCTCATCCTGTGTCCAAAGACCAACACAGGACTCCTCATCCTGCATTAGATGCACTTAAAAACACCATTTCTTTCTATGTAAACCCACACACCCGTGGGACCTTTGCTCATCAGGATGTGCCACTGTCCTATTTCCCATCATGAACACCGATAAACCTGAAGAGCAAGCATTCATCACACTGGCTCCTCAGCACGTCCTGGCCTGTTGCTAGTGCTTTCACTCTTTTGGTAACCCCCTAGAAGCTCATCGCCAGAGGTGAGCACTGGTAAACCCTCGCCCTCAGGCTCAGCATATTGCCGGCAGTAAGTTATAAAAAATATTTATTAAATATTTGTAAATACTTGAATAATCAGTAATTAGCCCAAACAGAAAGTAATGATGCCTTAAGTCAGTCAGTCTGAATGTGGCTGTGAAGCAGTGAGCATACATTGCAATAACTGTTAAAAACTAGCAGCTTTTTAAAATATTAATTCCCTCTTCACATAATTGGATAGGACACCAAGGTGGCTGGCAATATTTTTTATTGGACTTCTCTGTCAGGAGTGCAGATTGTCTTTTGAGGCAGAGTGATGGTTGAGTGCAAAGTGACAGTGAATCTTGGAAATGGGACTCCTTAGAACATTATTTGTCACAAATTGCTGTGAGGATTTCTGCTCAAGGTCAGCTGTAAAAGTGACAGCCTACATGCAAAGCCCAGCCCAGCTCACCATCATCAGCCAAGGCTTCATCACAAAAGCTCGCTCCAGCTCATCAGCCTGTCCGTCCAGACACTGGCCAGCTGAAATCTCAGCAAGACCCAGTCCCATGTGAAGGCCTTTTAAAGTTGGTCCAATAAAAGATATTCATCTCCAAGCAGACTTGTAGACGACTCATAACGGAGGACAGAAAATTACTTGGCAGCTTCCATAAAGAGTTAAAAGGCTGAACTTTAGGATTTATTTGCTTATGTGTGGCACCTGGCAAAAGGTGTCGCTGGGTTTCCTGATCCCTCATGAGCTCACAGTCCATCTACTTTATGGCTCTAGAAAAGACAATCCATTTTAATCTGGATGTCGATTCAGAACGTTTTGTGAGGAAAATTGGCAGGCACTGGTGAAATAATGAAAAATATCAGTGGCTGCTGCATCGACAAATACTTAATGTCAACATTATTCTAATTTATGAGCTGAAATCACAGCACCATTGATGAAAAGGCTGCAAGGTCAATCAGCAAAGATCTGCTGTAGATTTAAAAATGCCCTGTAACTGAGGCACATGGTTGGAATCTTTTTTACAAGCTGTTCCTATCACGTATTATCCAACTCGGATCACATAATTTATGGAGCAGAAATTATGAGCAGTTGATAAGCACAGAGCTGAATGTTGCTCTTGCAGGACTTTCATGTGCCGCTGAACAACAATGAAGCTGGTGAACTATATAATGGTGCGAGATCTTATTTACGTGTTCAGACAACATTCACGTCAAGGCGCGTTCTTGTTGAAGGTCGTTCAGCATGTTGCTAAACCGATACAGTCAATGACACAAAAATGGGAGGATTTTAGAAAACCTGCTTTGCTTAAAAAAATATTTTACTTAAATACATTCAGTCTGTGTACTGGGTAGCTGCATGTATCAGTTTCTTCCTGATTTCAGTTCATTTCAGTGCAGAATGACAATGAATTTGCAGAGAGTTCAATATTTCTTGAGAAAGGTAATCTATCTGACTTGTTGTTTTTATTTTTGTGTAATAGTTAAAAAGCAAATGTGTAAATATTTACGTATCTAATTTGTCAATCCTGTGGTGAAAAATGTAGGTGTGTTTTTTAATCCATTCCAAATTTTGATCCCGAGATTAAATCGATTTTCAGTTTCCAAGATGCACATGTTGTCATACGTGGTTGCCTCACGCCTTGACTACAGTAGTCTTTAACAGGTGAGAAATAAATCAACTTCAACTGCAAAATACGGCTGATACTTTTTGAACTAAAACCTGGACAGGGGTTGATACAAACTGTGCACAGCCTGAAGGCCTCTGCTGGATTATAGACCGGAGGGGACTGTGTCTCTCCTGGGAAGAGCCCCAGCTGTGGAATGACCTCACTTGCCAAATCTCCACTCTATTATTCACTGTGTATATTTGTTTTGTATTTGTCTGTTTTACTTAAGTTTAAGTTATTTGTCACTTAGTAACATTTGTTTTTTAAAACACTATAGAAATTAACTTAATTTCATCATTGTCCTCAAAAAAAAAGGGAAATTAATTCCCGAAACAAAGTTAAGGCCCACTGCTTCATTAAGGTACAAAAGTTCAAGTGTAATTATATTTTGTGTAAATGCTTTTGTTGAGACAACACCTTCAGAGGGAATAAAACTCATCTTATTGGAACAGTATTTGTATGTGCTCCACTGTGAGACAAGGCCAGCCTAAAGGCTTAAAAATAACAAAAGAATTTATGTCTCAATCATAAATCAGGTTTTCATCTATATGCAGCCATTGCTGTTGAGCCTCATTGGTCTAAAATACATTTTAGTGAAGACCATATGAATCAGTTATAGTGGCCCGTGGGCCAAATTTGGTTCTCCGACAAAAATATTTGGGCCCCTGACAAGAGTTGTCATTCTAAATGAATTGAAATAAATAAATTAAAGACTTTGAAGACATGTACCGCTACATCGCCACAGCGCCTGGACAACATTCCCCCGACCTCAAATGACTCCAATGCAGAAGAAACTCAGTTCTTTCAATGGCCACTTAAGGCCGGCTCTAAAATCGAGTCTATCTCCATAGACCCCCATGTTAGAAGGCCTAACCTTACAGCAAAAATTAACATGCCCGCCTCAGTTCCACCAAACCTCTTTGCCCATTTTTGTATTAGCCGGGAGTTGGGCGGTGTCATCACTGCCAAAATAGTGATGGCCGGCGCCGCCCACTTCGAGCTTCAGACAGCTTTTCATAAACCTATGACAGACGTCACGGAAACTACGTTGATATTTTATACGGCCTATGGTTTAAACAAACTTCTCTAGCTACAGGTGGTCATAGGTGGCAAACTGAAAAAGCGAGCAGCGAGTGAGCAATGTCTGACCTTTCACCTCTTGTCCTTTCGCTGTCTTTGCTGTACAACTGGCATTGTGAACATGAGCATGCTGTGTGTAGTTCACTGACATCACACCACATAATGTGACCTCTTGATGTGCAGAGCTTGCCAACATTCCCCGCTGCCTCGTGCAGCTTTAATGAAAAATGTAATCCCTCGCTATCTCACACACACCGCTACATTTGCCCAGACAGTCCCTCAGACTTTGGTGACATGCATATTCCTCTGCACAGGGGACAGGTGACATGTGATAGCACCTGGCTTATTCTGCATTATTCCTCAGCCGCCAGTGATCATTTCCACAGGCCGCGCAGTCAATCACGCTGCGCTGCCTGTCACCAGCAGCTTTCGTGGAGAATAAACACCAGCCGCTCTCCGTCTCCTCGCCATCTACACGCTCCTCTGCTGACTGGCAACAGCTCGTTTTGTGACAGTGCGGCGGGCATCGGCAGCGTGTGTGTGCCAGAGATAGGCCCGCTCTGAGATTCCATTTAATCATCCTCTGTTCAGCCTTTCTGCAGCCTTTCATATTGCTGCGTCAGGCTTCCACACTGATTCATGCTAATGTTCTTAGCTGATGCAATCTGTCAGGTACATAGATGTGACCAGTTAAAGCTGAGTTATGCAAATGTGTTTTGTCTTTTCTCTCTGTTTGTTGAGTGTCTATTCCCAAGTGTGTTGGATGCTGACAGGGTTTGAGGTTTGAAGGGAAAAGAAGCATTGTTAGTGACTGTGTATGCAAAGACGAGCTTAATCAGGAAGTGTTGGATGAATAAATGAACACAGAAATTGTTGTTAGAAATCAATACTTCATCTACCATACAAAAACAAAACTGCAGCCTGATTATACTCTGAATATGTGTTGACTGCTGGTTGGTTCTTTAAAGCGTCAGTTCACCCAAATTAGGAGAAAACAGGGCGGCAGGGACGGCTGTGGCTCAGTGTCCCAATCACAGGGTCGGTGTTTCCATTCTCAGCCCCTGCAGTCAACATGTCGAAGTGTCCTTGGGCAAGATCCTGAAGCCCGAATTGAACCACAGATAGTTTTGGTTTTATTTGCCCAGATTTTAAAGCTACATTAATCAACATATTTATAATAACAATGGATCAAATAGCTATGTGTGATACTCATAGTAATAAACTCCCAGAGAGTTATCACCCAGCTCCGCACTTACATGCTGCCCTATAGAGCCTTTTAGCATCTTTGGGTTCATTGTTTTGGTTTTACGGTCCACAACGTCACTGTGTCTCTGTTCTCGTCAGCTCTGATAAAGCCATTGTACACTCCCTGCAGACAGACACAGTTAGAGACTCGCTGGTGAACTTAGTGGAGCATTTAGCAGCTACAGAGACTGACACCAAATCAGAGTAAAAAGAAGAGCAAAGATGGGACTTACGTTGATGGTGTGCAACACGACTCCATATTACTGCTTAAACAAGCCAAAGATGATTCACCTTAAAGCCCATCATTTAGAGAACAGCTTGGTGACCAAACGCTGTCTTCCACCATTTAAAACCCTCCACAATAACAATCAACTGTTTGCCCACATTCTCTAAAGAACACAAACATTGCTGAAGTACTTCAGAGGAGACCCCTGACCCGTCCTACCAGGACAGATGTGAAAGCTTTTAAAGCAACCGCAAGTGTTCATTAGAGATAAGGGAATTTGTCTGCCCACGTAATTGCCCAGCTCCTGTGGCAGACTGTATGTGCCAGTCAACTCCTGCCAGGCTACAGCAGCTGCTCTTGTTCCCTGACATTTAGAGCCATGTAGGCTCAATACAACCAAGAAGCCAGCAGGACATTTTGTGTTTTGCCCATTTTGCCGGGACTCTCACACAGGAGAGTGGCAACTTAAAGTGCTTTATTAGGCTGTGTTTTTAACTGAGGTACAACAAATGTGGAGGGGCGGGACAAGCACTTACCCGATCTGAATACGCCTGTATAAATACAGTGCCCTGCTCACACTGGCAATTTAGTTTTTCATTGATATGTTTGTCTGAGTTCCTCCAGCCCACTGTCACTCTACATGCCCACATTGAAACCTGAAAGCTGAGAGTGAAAGTGGGGTCCTTGATCCATTAGTATAGATACAGTTAATAATTTCACAGCATGGGATTCAAACAGCTACATGTGGAGCGTATGCTTCACTACTACACCAGACTCTGACCTTGAAAGGCAAGTGATGTGTCTTTCTGAATCACTGTGGATTGTAACACGTAATGTGACGGAGTGATGGACATCGACACCATAAATGCTTCGAAGAACACTGCCTGCATAGATTGTGCATGGATCCTCGTAGGGCTCACAGATGCTTCACGTGCAAGGCAGGAGAGTTGTCTGCACAAAAAGCATGGCATCTACATTTGGCCATTTCTTACCGAGAAAAGTTTATTGTTTGACAGCTGAATCTGAATTCTCAGATATGAAAACACCCAGGCAGTTTCTTTTGCACTAATACTCAAACATAAAGTTGTTTTGACAAAAAAGAAAGAGAGAAAAGGATTCACTGTCCCACATCTCCAGGGTCCCCAAAATCCTTAGTTTTACTGGTAATTTGTAGTGATTTTACTAATTGTTAATTTGAAAGGAAATATGCACAACTAAGGCCTTCAGATGGGCCCTACTTCATTCCTTAGTCTTGTAGCCCTGTCTTAAAAACTTGTTTTAGGACCTTCATTCTTTCAGCTGATATTATGCTAACGAGCATATTCCTAAATCAATTTGTGTTTAGTCAAATTACACAGCAAACCAGTGCCGTGTATTATTCCATCATGGGAATACTGTACCCATTGCACCGAAAGGGGGCAGATAGGGGTTTAGCAGGATAGCAGGACGAATGGAAAGAAGTGAAACAATAGTTTGGAAACTAGTCAGCACTTCTGTAAAGTTTGGAACGTATAGTTAGTGGGCAAACATGCAGAGGCACCAGTATGCTCCATTAGTTTGCATTCAGCAGTTCACACAAAGTGACACAGGTAGAATCTATGGGAGGCGGGACATTCTTCTCTATTGCAGCTTCACTGATTTCAGCTAACAAGACAGCTGTATTTATATGTACAGAAATCTTGCTGAGAGCAACTTTAATTCTGTAACACTGGCATTTTTTTGCCAGTTTAGTGAAAACTTAGAGGGAGTTCAGAGAGTATTATAGAATCCTCTGTCTGGTTTCATTTTTAAATTGCCTGTTTAAATGACATACTGTACAGCATTGCAAACTTTAGCAGTGCATAATTTCAAAGAGAATATTTGTACTGTTTTAAGACAGGCTGGATCTCTCCTGCAGCTCAGAGTCTCCAGGGAGTGCCAATTAGCTTGTTTTTCCTGCCTTTGATCATCCGAGCTGAGATGGTGCAACATCATGCCACACTCAGGTGGTGATGGGATTATCTCATTTGTCTGCGTGTCAAAGCATACTTTGAGAACAGATCACATCTGCTCTGTCGTAATATGTCCAGGTGTTGCGTTGTGGCACTGCAGATGATTCTAGCAGTACAAATAACAAACACATGCTTTTGAGGATGTCTTTATATATTTAAAGTGAATTAAAGAGAGTGGTGAGTTTATTAGAAAAGTCTCAAAAGACAGAATGGCTTTGCAGAGCTGCCGTAAACCAACAACGGACCTGGCACTGAGTCCCCTCCAGAGGACTGCAGGGCCAAGGCGAGCATGGCTGTGTCCTCCTCCAGTGTGTGACATGCATAAAGAGCCCTGCAGGAGATGCTGGGGGCCACGCAGGAGGAAAGGCCTGCCCTAAAATAACCAAGCTATTCAGGATTGACGGCAGCGCCTACATATAAGAAGGGGCAGATGTAGCTGCGCTCCTGTTGGCAGGCACCACGCCCATTTGGCATTACTGCATTCGCTGGTGAGGTGGTGATAACTTTAGATTGCTGAAATCATCAGGTGTGAAGCTCTGTAAATGGACATCAACAGGAAAGATAAATGGTGAAGAGTGAGCGGGCCAAAGTCGATACCCTGCCTGCCTGAAGGATGCAAACACATTTCTTCTCTATGATGCTCGCCACACATCAGGCAGGCTGTAGGCAAAGACCTCCAAAATGTAATCTAATTTCCTCCAGGCTCTGTAAATGGAGGCGTGTCACATCCTGTAAGCAAAATGGAGTAAATATGAGAAATAAAGAACGCTAGGTTTTACCTTAAAATAATCCCTTTTCACCAGTGGGAGCAGTATGACTGAACTCCCTTCACGGTCCCAGATGAGGTGTTATGACAGTAAGTTTAATAAAGCATAAAGAACTCGTTAATAAGTAATGCTCTGCTGTGTTGACAAATCGTGTGGAGAGCAACAGCTGGGGGCCTGGAGCAAATCACGTCATCATGAGCAGCCAAACATCAAGTCAGTGAAGCCGAATCAGGAGTTATTTCAGTGCAGAAAGCCCAGCCTGTGTTGTGTGCAGTCATGCTTCACTACAGTGTTGTTGTACTTTTTCATTTTGGACAGTCAGGCTGGCTGTTTCCCTGTGCTTCCAGTCTTCACGCTAAGCTATGCTAAACACACGCTGGCTCCAGCTCCTTACCACACAGGCATAAGCATATTTTTTTATAAAATTCCTTTGCCAGCAAAAAGACAGCTCTTATGGTCTGTGATATGACAGAAATGAAGCAGAAAGATAAAAAGGAGATAAAAGGAAGAAGGGGTCTGACAGCTGACAGGCGACAGCAGAACATTGGCTTCCATTGTCGCCTGTGATGTGTTTGTTATTGTACAGGCCTGTGCCACACGCATTGTAATGGGATCCTGCTGAGCCCACATCCCAATGCCCAGCTATGGACCATGAAAAAAATAATGAGTCACGTTGGCTTCATAAAACATGGGCACTTTTGTTAAAGAAAGAAAAATAAATGGTTTTCTGCTATTTCAGAGAAGCTCATCTGGCCATGGCCACTCTTGCCACCGGTTATTTATAACGGAGTATAAAGACGCATTCCAGTGATCACAGAGCTCATACAAACTCTGCCTCGTAACCCAGGCCTTGATCGTTATCTTTTTTGCTTTGCGCCACACATACAACAATATTACAGCAGCACGCTCTATGTGCAGCCCATGTCACATCTTAACAGATGTATTTATAACTTCCTCTAGCTTAATGCAGAAAGTAAGAAATGCAGAATTGTACCTCATCCATGGTATTATGGTCTGTCTGGTTTGAAATGGGTTTGTACCGCGACCACATTCAGTACATATCTTTGCCAATTACATAGACAATAAATACATGGCTGACATGCTGGTTCATTATTAACTACCTTTGATTAAATAAAGGATGCAGCTGTGGCCTGCTACAGTTAACAGCTACTTGCCCAGACGACTAGCCATGCTAATGAGCTACAGCGTTTGGATTAAGATGTTCAATGTACAAATACCTTTCTGTTGAGGGAGATAAGCGGAAAATCATTACATTAATTCTCTTAAATAGTAAAACCCATTATTGTGACAAAAAAGCCGATGAGCGCACTGCCCTCAGCTTTTATCCCCTCATTGTGTGTCAGTATGCAGGATAATCCTGGGGAAGAGGCTTATTCAGCACCATGGACAGCACCTATGACCTCGCATGATTCTTCCTCTACTTCTACAAAAATGTATTTCTATGTTTAATTCTGCTCAGTTTAGATTGTCATGAGTCAATTTGCAATTGCATTGATTTTAAGAATCAGTAAGAGTCTGTATGAAGTTTTAGGGGGAGGTTTTATTAAAATAAACATTTAGACTAATTCAGAAATGAGTCATCGAATTTAGTCATAAATCAAATAATATTGTCAAATTAAAACTTAGACCAGACGATGGTGCAAAAAAAGTATCTTATGGAAAACCAACAGTCTGCACCAAATGTCCTGGCAACCAAATCAATGGTATTTCCCTCCAAACTAAAAATGGCAACCTTAAAGGTTCCAAGCTAGCCCAGCCGGTACTAGAAGGTCGAGTTAAAACACTGCAGACCACTGATTGGCCAAAGAGAATCATAAGTAGCGCAACACGGTACAACAATCCTGCACAATCTTGCCATTTTAAATAGCCAAGCTACCGTCTATAGCAATTGCGATTTTTTTATTAACTCGACTCAGATTTTTTTAAATAGCAGCTCGCAAAACAAATGTTCCTGCGTTTGGTTGCCGATAAAAAGATTAATTCTACGTTGAAGTTGATGTCACTGCAGTTTCATCAGCTGAGAATGGCGCATACCCTGAGGGTAGCTATCTACATTGGAAAACGAAATAGAAAAAAGGACCTGGTACCAAAAGTGAGTTGAGCCTTATCACAACCACAGGAGGTCCCTTGCTGTAAGCGATATATTCCGATCGTTTTAAGTGTTTGAGCAAATGACCCATGCTGGCATTTTTTTAAATCTCAAAATTTCCCTACAACCAAAACCTAGGTCCATGACAACATATATTAAATCTTAAAGCCTACATTTTCATGGGTTTTCGGTATTGTGTACTGCATCTCTCGACTCTGCTAATGTTGACAAATGACTTCTGTGCTGTTATGTTTAGCGTGTTTATTTCAACTTTACTGTCCAAAAATCAGTAATGCTTTATACCACGAATGCTGGTTAATGCAGCTTTCTCCTGACAAACTGCCCACTCACTTCTGTTTAGGATATAGTCACTTCCTGTGGGTGGGAAAGTTCCCGCAACCAGAATGTAATTTGGAAAATTAGGGCATATATAGAGCAATTGTATTGGAGGGAATGAGAAATTCCTCTCTACTGCAGCCTTACTTTGTGATTTAGCTTTGTGGGATGAATCCATTCTTATTTAAACAACCTTGCTTAGTCCAGCTTTAAGCAAATTTTGACAAAGAGGGCAATGTGCAGGTCAGCGGTCTCTACTGAAGATAACCACTGAAGGTCCAGACATTCATCCACAAATTAGATGTAGTGATCCAGCCATTCACTGGCGTTTCACATGGATGGCCCTGCTGCACTCATCTCCAATCCAATCCCTGCTGGACACTCTCCTCCGCCCCCCCCCTTACATACCCCACCTTCTCTCTCATCTCCATTGTGCTTGTGCAGCAGAAGCAGCACCTAATCATGGAATATGCCTGTGTGTCCTCAGCTCGATGGAGGTAACAGGAGAGATGGAGCACACTCATGACATGTGTAAGCATTTGTTAATCCTGAGGTCAGCTGCTTCAAACAAACTGCTATTTTAAAGAGCTGGCCCCTGTCTCCGTCCTGCTTTCACTCCCTACTTCACCACCACCCAAATATCTTTTTATACTTCCTGTAAAGTTTGCATTTGTATTTTTACTCTTCTTCATTATCAAAATGATTGTGATTTATCCTCCAGTCAGCCTGGCTAGACTGAGATAAAATAACACTGGCCTGTTTCCTACTTGGAGGTATTCACACACATAACGGAGGGCTACCCAAGGCAGCATCAGCCTTTAACTGGAAACTACTGAGACTCTACTGGGGCAGGCAGGATTTAGTGTTTCGGGATTTAGGGTAAGGCCTGACACGATAAATATTTTTGTTGGACGTTATATTGTCCCAGAAATAAAGATAAATGATATTGTTGTCATTGTTGTCAACATTCTGCTTTCTGAACTGCACACTATGAACTAGAATCATTACTTGGAGATGCATTTCTTTTTAAATGTTTGTTTGTTTGTTCTCAGTTCTGACTGTTGAACTCCTGAGCTCTGTGAAGTGTCACTGTTTATAGTACACACACATATTCACAGACTTATACATTATTACAGTGTACAGTATGTATTCTACTGAAGAGTATTTCATTTTACATTCTATTTTATCTTATTCTATTTTATATGTATATATTTCTCTTATTCCTGCATTTTACTTGCACCATTATATCTCTTGCACTATTTCATTGCACTATTCTGGCACATGAATAGTGATATTAATATACATTTATTAATATATATGAGATGTATTTATCAGTAAATTAACACAGAGTGATCAAGTGTGATATGTATCCTGAAGGAGCAAAACTGAGAGGGTCACTGCTGTACTTTGTGCAGGTGAGAGGAAACTGAAAGAGGAAACTCAGCAGAACAGCTCTGGAGAAAAAGAACCGTGTTTCCTTCAGCACTTATAATTGCAGCCTCAAGATTTTACACTATCTACCATTACAGCTTCCCTGTGAGGGCAGACAGTGTCCAGATGCTCGTGTAAATGTCCTCCCCACGTGTGAACAAATACAACACGAAACAAACTGGCTCCAAGCTTACAGGCTAATATATATCCCGTCTTCCTCTGTTCCCCCTAAGGTCAACAGAGCAACAGTACTGCGTTAGCGATATGCCAGGCATGGCAGCAGATCTGTGCAGATAAAACATCTAGGTTACATCCCAGTGGAGGTTCTGTACCCTGACTTGAAACACATCTCCACCTCATTCTATCATGTGACAGAAACTCTTGATGTATTGTAGGCGATTGTGAGGAAGAACTTGGCCTGAGGGGACACGGAAACACTCCCACCTGTTGTTTCTATTCAAAGTTCTAACAGGTTGCATAATGTCAAATCTTTTTTCACCGCTGAAGGTATTTACTGTACGTTGGAAGCTGACAGCTGAAGACATATTGTGTTTTTCTATCTTTGGATTTTCAATATTTAAGTAAACCTGAATCCAGCTAGAGTTGGCTGTATTTTTGACAAGAGGATTATTTCAATATTGCTGAAAAAGAGCACTCAAGAAAAGAAGAAATACTGAATGTTGATTTGAAATGCAGTGCCTCACCAAGGCTCACGTTGCCTGTAGAACCCCACAAGTTACTTTTATTTGTATGAAATCTTTAGTATTTCTGGTAGAAATGAATAATTAACAACTATCATAAAACCATATATAAATAGGAGTGAAAATTAATTGGTTGAAATGGAAACAAAACCATCTGGGAGCAGAGAGGGAAGCCGAGTACGTTACATCATGAGGGGAATCTAGTACAAAAAAGATGCACGTAAAGAGATTTTAAAGCGGTGTAGCAAATCTTATCCTATTCTGAGTTATGCATATTGCTAACTTGTTGACATTTTGAGGAAATTCTATAATTGCAATTTTTCTGACCAATGTGATTGAAATTGTGATCATTTTACAAATTAAATATTAGACAATGTTGACAATGACAATGTTTAGTATGATATGGGTTTAATGAAAAATTTATCTTGTTCTATGTTAATAAAATCACCTAATGTCCTCAAATTTCATGTTGTGGATGAGGCAGCAAAGTCAGCAAAGAGCCTTATCTTTGTTGGTCATTACACATCACCGGAGGTGCTGAAAAATGAAGCTAACGCGAAACAGACAAAAACTGCAGTTCCTCAATTGGCCACTTAAAATATTTTGTTATGCATCAATAGGGCCGTGGCTGCCTTGAGTGACAGTTGGGTGCCGTCACAGCTGTCTGCTCTGCTGCGCCGCAGCTCCACCGACGATCCACCTCTTTGCCCATTTTTGGATGAGCCTGGAATTAGACGCTGTCGTCACTGCCAAGATGGCGCCGGCGCCGCACACATGGAGCTACATGACTCTTCAGAAACCCACGGGTGACTTCACGGAGACTATGTCCATATTTAATACAACCGTGTGAAGAATCCAAAATTGTTCCACACACTGCTTCTCAGATGCTTCAGTTTCGTGATCATCAACAATATCAATATTTAAGAATAATAAATATGATAAATAGCTTTTGTCCACCCCTATACTCTACAGCACAAAGCATTAGAATATCACTGATATGCCGATGTCCTCCTTACTCAGCAATGCAGCAGTGTTCTGTACAACTGTACATGCAACACCATCGTATTACCTGTGAAAACCAAGCCCAACCCGCAGTGTTGCGGCCTCTCAGATCACTTCCTTCCTGCCTCAGCAGGTAGGTCTGCCTCATGATTACAGATGACACAGCGAATTGACAAAAAAGGAAAAACTGTCTCAGCCCAGCTCTTTCGCAGTGGAACATATTAAATATTAATAGGATTTTCCTATTTTGACTACAGAGTACTTCTCATTTTCCAGCCTTTATGGCCTTTGACACATCCTTTATTAAATCCCTTAGAGCATTAAAAAGCTGACCTGAATGCAGAGTTGGAGGACTGACCTGAGACTGCAATAAACCTGAAAGGACTGCTGCCTTCTTTTGGAAAGACTGCAAGCTTGGAAATGAAAATGAGGCAAGTTATGAAACATTTATTTTCTTCAAACTGTCCATCAATGGGAGTACTGGGCAATATACCAACCATTGTGAGACTAAATATCATTTTAGATTTTGGATATTGTAGCTGTAACAAGAGCCGTCTTTTCCTGCATTACATAAAGTGATGTAATTTTCTGAACACACCAGACTCTTCTAGCTCTTCTGTTGTTTGCCTTTACCGACTTAGCCATTATATCCACATACTGATGATTATTTATCAAAAATGTCATTGTGTAAATATTAAAGCACAGATGGTCAACCCTACAATATTCTCACTGTCAATATCAAGGTATTTGGTCAATAATGTGATGTTACAATGTAAAATATAGTTTGTTTTACTGAACAAAATAAGCATTGGACTTAGAACAGAGGATGTGCAGTATTAAAATCATACATTTTAGGAATGTGCCTCGCGGATTATGTCCTTACATCAACATCTTCAATCCTACGGTAACCCAATGCAAGAAAGAATTAAACCTTAAACCTTAAAAAAACACTAAAGTATGTTTTTAATGAACGTGATGGATACAGCAGTCCCACAATGCAACACACAGCTCACAGCTGGAAAACAGTGGTGGATGGTGGTGCGATGGCTCAGTGATACTGAACCTCATAAATCATTTAAACGAGTAAAACCTTGGAAAAAATAGAATTGACAGTGGCATTCCAAATGTTCAGTGTGATGTCTGTGGGTGGGCGTCTTGTATCATTTCATGTTAGTAAAACTTAAAAAGCAAATTTTTTTGTACACTCACAACCAAAACAGCACAACATTAGTGCATAGTGGGCAACTATAATGCAACTTTAGACTCTGGTGGGCCCATGTATGAGAACGTTGTATGTGTGACAGTTACAGGTGATCAGACAGTCTCCAGCTAGGCAGGGTTAACACGGTTTTGTCATTGCAAAGTAAGCTAATAAAGTGTTCATTGGGGGCCCCTTTTTCCAAATTTATTTGGGGGGCCCTAAACATTTGCCTTGTTTGCCCCTGCTATCAATGAATGAATAACATTTTCATGTTTATCGCATTAATTGACTAAATCTTTTTTGTTAGACTCAAATAGGACAAAATAAAGGCAGATTTAATTATAATATGTGTTTGAATACCATTTGCTAGATGGATGGATGATGTGTTGTAGTCTCACTGTAACTGTATAACTATGCCATGTTTCATCTCTCTGTCTCCACTGTAATGAAAAATAGCCATATTAAAGCAAACCTTAAAACACACGTGGGTTCTCCAGTGGAGTATCAACTGTTCACATCAATAGAGAACACACACAGATAACATCACTAAATCTAATGTTGGATTTGCTCCTATCGATGATCCACATATGAGTTTTATAGTCCCCTGTGGCGGTCAATCTGAAGGGATTCACTGACCTCTGACATCAAGATGATAAAAGTCGAAAAAGATAACTCATCTACTCTGTGGCATTTCTTTACAATGTTGACAGATTAACAACAGACAGCTAATAGCGCAGAGAGCTGCCTTTTTATTACATAACACTGTCACATCCTGCTTTGTCACATTACATTATTAATGACGATAAAACCCCTCGTCTGACCAGAGCCTTCTGCATTGTATCTTCCACCACACATTCCCCACAGACTCCGCAGAAGAATGAAAACAGTATGAATTAAAAAGGCTGGCGCTGGCTGTTAATTTCAGTAAATGATTATGCTGCCACTCTTACAGCAGTATTTCATCTCAGCAGCATCAATTTAGAAAACATTCATCTCCTCAGGCGACAGAAACCAATAAAGCAATACAACTTTTAAACTCAACATTTCTTCTTCAGTGGTATGCGTGCTAAGGCTATTTTTAATTGGGTTTTGGCTCCAACCTGCTTCTCATACTGCAGCCACTTGAACCTTAATTAGGGGGGTCTACTGTCCAAGAAACAAGGTAATAGAATACATCCGCAGGTCATCACATTTAATAGTATGACTCATCATTAACACTTGGCGACAGTGATCGATCGGGCATAAGTGAAAAGAATACTTGACAACAAGGCTGGGCTGGAGACTAAGTGCTCCATCAGATGAAAGAGCCATAACTCACAGTTGTTTTTCTCACTTTAAAGGAGGTTCAGATTACGGCTCATCAGCGTCTCTCCACAGGCAGGCGGCCGGCCCCTCCCTCCAAATGCTTCCTGCTTCTAACAGGATGACCACTGAATATCTGCTGATCCTCCACAGAGCCATGATGTTAGCCACCAAAAGGAGTCACAATATATTTCCATAACAATTTCTGAAAATTGTATCTCCCTACATAAAGATCTATATATTTATACATGTCCCCACTGCCAGGGTATAGTTCTGGTGGAGGAATACTAAATCCTTTTATTGGATTTTCTTAATATGTTTGTTATGCCTAAAACAGTCACATGTATATTTAGTTTAAAAAGTGTCAGGATCCGCAGTCAAAGTCGACCATCAAGGCTGTGAACAGGACTTTAGAAATACTGAGGTCATGAGTCAAGTACCACAATGCAATGCAACGTCCTCTCAGGAAATAACATCCAAGTAATAATACATTTACATGATATAAATATTATATTTTATGTGTTTTTATCCCACATGTCTAAATTAAGACACTGTACAGATTCTACACGATTTTCGCCCAAATTGGTGACCCTACACTAATTTAAGAGTCCGGCCGAACGTCTGCTGGATCAGGGGTTTGATGTGCAGTTTGAGGAAGGATTAAATGTCTGAACATTTGGGTCGGCTGTCTGCAGTTTAAGCAGTTCAACAGTCCAAATTCCCAACATGGCTGCTGTCAAAAGATCTGTTATAAACCATAGTGAGCTTGTTCAATTTTACTGAAGTAGTTTACATGTTGTGGCTAAAACTGTAGTCTTGAGATTGCTGTGATATAAATGTGTAACTTTAACGCAGTACATACAGATTGTATAGTCAGCATCTGAATCTGCAGCTTTGATTCCTTTTTCTTCTTACTTTCTGTTCATCGTAGAATTTCACGAAGAAACACGCTCTTTTTAGTCAACAGTGTTTTCAGTCAACAGTGTTGAGGAAGCATCCATATTGATGAATAAACTTTTCCGGTCAATTGTTCCGTACTGTGCGAGTATAAAAGTCGCAGGTTCTTGCCTGCAGAAAGCCGATTATAACATGTAGTGTGAGTCAACACATCATACAAGATCAATAAAACAGGTCTGGCCAGCGTTAGGGCTGTAAAAATGAACTGATGCCTATTCAATAAAGTAACTGTTTAGTCTCTGTTTGTCTGTGAACTCTTGTCCTTCCATGTGTGTATTTTTCAGCTCTTCTCCAGCTGGATGAGTTCTCTTATCACATCAAATTTCTGAAATATAAAATACCAAATGTAGATGGATGACACTCAGGAGCTGATGTAAGCAAAATACAGTTTCTCTGATGTCTAATTCTAATCTGTATTATTGCACGTTTTCTGTTTGTGTGACGGTAGACATCATTTCCTGGTTTAGCCTATTTGATTAAATTAAAAACTGATACATTTATATTTTTAAAAGAATTATAGTTATTTGATTGCAATACATTTGTAATACATAGTTTTTCTCTTTCCTGTTTTGTAAAGAACACTCACCTTGTGTCATGTCTTGTTTTACTTCCTGTCTTTGTGTGTTTGCCCAGCCCTGATTTGATACACTTGTGTGTCCCATTGTTCCTTGTCGGTTTGTCGTTCCTTCTGTGTTTACCCTGCGGTGATCCTGGTGCTCCTTCTTGCCATCCTGGTTTGTCCTGTTTTCTGTTGCCTTCGCCTGCTCCCTTTTTTTTATTACGGCTCGCTTTTTGTTTGCAACCTGCCTGTTGTGTGTCCTCTTTTTAACCGCACCGTGACAAGTATATTGAGTCCAAATACACAGGAGCCATCCTGTAAAATACCCATCATGTATACATTTTAATCAGAGAATACACATTCTGAGATCAACAGAGACCATTACCTTTGCATTTTCAATGATAGCTCTGGCTCTGATCCCTGAGAGGCAACATCTCTTGACATTTCAATGTAACACTAACACTGTAAAAAGCACCACTTAATCCAAATATTTTAAGTCATGACTGACTTCTACAGTGTCTTATAGAAGTCTGGTAAGTTGTTAACTCAGACATTTTCATTTGACAGAATGCTAAAGCGGCCTGTAAATGTGTGAGCAGATCATTTGTAAGTACATGCTGTTGTATAACTCTCAGCTTGCCTCCAGTAAATTACTACCTCTGCCTGCTTGACACTTTTTCAACTTCCCCTCAAATTGTCAAAGCTGCATCCACAAACAGTACAGTCTGCAACACTGCTAGGTATTCCATGCTTATTGTTTCTGTCCCCAGGCGCTGAAGATTTTGAATCTTTAAAATATACTGTGCAGTAATACTTGCAAGCGCTCCATCCACAGCCCTGCAGGGGATGCAATGCACTGCCAAAGACATTGGTTGCCTTGGTAACTCTGACAGCACCTCCCCATAAAAGCTCTAATTGATAGCAGCAGATAGCTGCAGAGAATGAAGCATCATGCCCGGATCACTGGTGCTACGTGCACACACACTGACAGCCAGACAGAACCCATGCAGAGCCATGTGAGGCCGGTCCAGGCTTCAGATGGAAGGGTGCTCTGCTGGCACAAATCTGAGACCCTCCTTAAATAACCCACATTTGAGGTTCACGCCTCAAAAAAACATACTTTTCTTAGCTAATTTATTTGTTTTTAGTTTTTGTCGTTTTAAAAACATTTTTTTCCATCAGGCAGAAAAAAGAAATTAAGTCTCTCAGTCTTTTTTCCACTTGTACTGAATTGCATCAAGGGAAAGCACTTCCCGCAAAATTTGATGAACCTGCTTCTCGTTTAGTTAGAGATGCCATTACTCTGCTGAAAGGATTCAGAGTAAATCAACTCGCTGCAAGAATTATAATTAGAAATGTTTTTTACATTTACTATGGCAGTGCTATATCCACGCATCTCAATAAAGCTTGAGTGGTGAGTCTTTTTTATGGCTGTGTTTCAGCAGCAGCAGAAGTATTGAGCCATGATTCAACAGAAGCCAGAGTTGGGAGAAAAAAGAAGAACTAACAATGCCACAGCCTCTCTGTTTGTCTGTCTGCAGACAGTTGGAGCTGGGAGACAACAGCTTTTTTAGTCAACACAGTGAGCTGATGAAAAAGCTCCCACAGACTGCACAGAGGACTGCAGAGTTTGAAATTCTGTCTGCGGTTTCCTCGCTCTGGTTGCTTGTTTTCAAATTACACATCTATACTGGGCTTATAACGGACATGACAGACATACCAGCAGAAATGAAAGAGTTGAGATGTCAGAGCCAGACTTACATTATAATGGTGATGAAATAGTTCAGAATGCAATAAAGTTCAGGCACACTAAATTGAATCCACCAGACTTGACGCAACATTGAGCACAGAGTGAGCCTGTCACTACAAATTCATTAGAGCTCTGTATTACTGGTTGCTTTTAGTTCTTTTATACAAAGCTGGATACAGACTGGCCTAAATGTCTCGAGGCACCAAAACCCCAGCGTCTAAAGACTAACAGCTTGGCTGCACAGGAGACGTTTCAGTCTCACAGAACAGATATGTCTCACAGAACAGAACAGATCCTATTTTAATAAATACAGCCATCTACACAGGCATGTGAACTCTACCCGAAGTGCTTTCAATATATGCAGAGTGTAAAGTTCACGGAATTTGGTTTTAGGTCATGCGAATAAGACATTTGCTAGAATTTGCACCACAAAAGTAGCTATAGTATCAACTGAGACAGGCCTTGCATCATAACCAGGGTACTTGTGTCAATGTCTATTTTATTTATTATTGTTTAGTTATAATTCTTTTCTTTTATAGACTGCATTTTTACATAGTTGAGTCTTATTTTTCTTACCTTAAGTATATTTTTTTGTTGTTTTTGTTTTGTTGTACAGTTACAGTTTTTATTGTTACTAATTAAAATGTCATGGAAGGTTACGGTTTAGGATTTGCAGTTACATTTTATTGTTATTATTATTATTTAAATCAAGTAAAATGTTCCACTATAAAAGAAACAAACTCCAACCACCTCTGGTCTCAACATAAAATGTCCTGCTGAGTACATATCGTGGTCAAGACAGAGTACAATCTGCATTAATAACCGAATTCAAAGGGATCTCATATCATTACCTGGGCCAAGTGTTGATGTTTTCTGCTCCGTTTGTTCGTCTGTTTGTCTGTCAGCAGGATTACAGAAAAAACACCACTGAAACTGGAAGGGTGTCGCATGGACTGAGGAAGAACCCATTACATTTTGGAGCGGATCTGAATCGTGGGGGGGGGGGGCATTTGTGATGCATTTAACAAGAACATCCACAACATCTCGGACACAGATATCAATGTGTTGTTCAAACGCCCTGAGCAATAAAATACATCTTCTTTGTAGCGTCCATGCTGTTTGCACATTACTTGATTACATGACATGCTCATTAACACACTGGAGTTGGAAGAACGCTTCCCAACTCTTAAAATGGGAACATCCAGGGAGCATGTGAATGAACCATTGGCCTTGGCCGAGTGCTATTAGATTTTTCTTTTTTTATGTTATGTTATGTTTATGATAAAAAAAATTAATAAACTCCAAGATATATTGTTATCTTAATTTTTAAACTCTCATATTAATGTTAATATCTGCCTCATAAATCCAGGCTCTATTTACTGACACTCATTCAATTATATCCTGCTACAGCTGATAGAGGCGCACATGCACCTTCTCATCCCCTGAGTGCCTACATCTTAAGCATGAGTGACCCCCATGGGAATTAAACCCCTCACCCACGCCACATTGGCACTATCCTCAATGCACTGAGCAACGCAGGCCCATAAACAATCTTCGCAGATAGATAGGATCTTATTTTATTTCCAGACACCTCATCCACCTGGACTCCAGCGTTGTTTAGTCTATGTTTCAAACATATTGCTCTTTTTAGGGCTGCTGTGATAGGAGGTAGAGGTGAGACGGAGGAGGGGATGAACAGTCAATGAGAAATACAGCAAGCAGGCGGAGAAAGGGAAGGTAAGCCAACAGCGGCCATTATTTATGTGTTCAGAAGTCAATTACACAGCGAACACAGCAGCAGTAATAAATATGGATCCATGCAAAACACCGGCACAACTTCAATCACAGGCTTTAAAATGCAAGCGCTGCAGAGGGAGAGCTGCTGGATTTCATTGTCCACACTGAAGCCAAAATATAACATAAAACACACAATCAGCTGTACATCCAGGTGATACACAGTAATACACATCACCAAGCCTGGTGAGCATGGTACATATACAAACACTGGTTCAATCATTATGTGGCTCTTTTTTTCAAGAATTTGCCATTCTTTGACTATAAATAACATTATGTAAACACAATCTGTATAAAGATCAGAAGAAAACAAAATCGCCCTTGCAACTTGTTCAAAGTATCCCATCTAAAATTTCTGATTGGTGTATTGTCTGACTTCTCAAAAGCATTTTGATACACTTGATTATATAATGCTATCTTCAAATGTATGAATTCAAGACAGTTTGTTATCTATGTATTTGACGGAGAGCAATTAGTATCTATTTATGTTTCCTTAAGGGGTCCCGCAAGGATCTATTATTGGCCCCTTGCTTTTTTAAAATTAATTTAATGACCTGTCTTTAGTTTATAAATGTCTTTTCTTGCTGTTTTTTGTTGATCTAATAGCTTCACATGAAGATTTTACTATACTAAAATATAAATATGGTGCAAATTTTCAAAAGGTCTCACGTCTCAATTTTAAGAAGACAAATGTTATATAATTTTCCATTAAAAACAAGAATGATCCTCAAGACTCAGCACAAATATTTCTAAATAATCTTTGTAAAAACCTAACCGTACGCTGTGGGGTTTTTTAACCACTAGTTGCAATATGGAGCAAAGTAAGAGTGTGTCTATGTGATTGAGGATGCAAATGCACACATAAAAGCAAACAACGTGTTTCACATTCTTGCTGATGATGATGTCATGCTGCTCCACTGTAATGATTTTTTTTATTTATTACTATATCCAAAGTCAAGAATAAAACTTCAAACTCAATTAATTAATCAATCGGATCCAACAGAAAAGGCCATTTTTCTCCGTTAAAGGTCAATGTGAATTGAATACTGTACCGTTTGGGACTGTTGGTTGGAAAAAATAAACAATTTTGGGAAATTGTAATGGTAGTTTTTCACTTTTTTTCTGATATTTTTCGGACTAAATGATTAATCCAAAATGTCATTGTGAGAATGATCAGTAATGTAAACATTTCTCAGCTGCAGCCTTTATTCTGACACACGTTCAACGTGTTGAGAAATGTATAGAAACCAGAGGAGCAAAGAATCTAAGTAAATGAATCCCAGGCTTGCACTGTGGCTCCACTGTGGGAGGACACCCAAATTGCATCAAGTAAATCTAGTGAATGGAACCCATATGGCTAATGGATGTGGGTTATTATTTGTTTTGGAAGGCTCTGCAACGTGGCGTCCTTCAGATGCTACAGCGCCACAGACCTCCACAAATCATTACTGTGGGACAATAGTACACACTTGATCAGACCCAGGCGGAAGGCATGCCAGGGGAAAGAAGAAGAAGACCTACTGTGAATAATGAGTACGGTCACCTTAGTCATATATCACCATCCTGAGAAGATGACTTGGATAAGGGTGTCAGAGTGAAGGGCTGACACATTTCTGTACCATCCTCAGATTTCAAAACCACAGAGCCACCCTCCTCCTCTCTGTGTCGGCCTCAATAATTGCTTGCTCAGTCAGAAATTAATCCATGTTGTAGCTACCCAAACATGTCTTTGGTAATTGGACGTATCAGGTTGACCATCATGACCCTGAAGTGATGACGCAGCACGCCTCACTTCCACTAAAGTGTCTTGCTCGCTAAAGTTATCAGGAACCACTAACCAAGGTCATGTTGGTACTGCAGGTAGGTCTATTTCTGAATATTGGATGCATTAAATTAGCAAAGGCGAACGTGAGAGAAATGTAATAACTGGCTCAGGCGTGAGGAAGCAGCCGGATTGAAGGTCTGTAAAATCAGAGTGATAGACTAACTCTCTCCTGCTCTCTTCTCTCTTCACAGTTTCACCGGAGTTGGCAGCCTCCCGGGCAGGGTGCGCTTGTTTCATCTGCGCTTCATTTGTTAGTCGCAGAAGGTCATCAGAGAGCATTTTCAGGCCCTTCCTCAATGTCCGCTGCAGCCATGCCCACAGGAGTCATTAAGATGAATAGGACAATATGCTGTCCTGGCTGCTGCTAACTGTGTGCCATCATGACCTCTGATCGCTGAAATGAGACCTTCAGGAACACGTCTCCTGTTATCCTATGATGAGATCCACACTCAAGGAGTGATGTATGGGAGTCATTGTGAGGAGATGACGAAGTAGCTTATAAAATGAGGTGAAAGATTGCTAAGGGGACTAACTTTCAATACTTTGTGAATAGCTTTTTTTTTTTTTATATTTTTCGTAGAAGCACAGGACTTTCACCCAGGAGATCGCTGTTCGTGTCCCGCGTGAAACCAGAAGTTTTGTTATTTTTACCGACAGTGTTTTGTCATGTGACTCACATGACGTTATGTCCATATCTTTTTTTTTTTACTCTAACCATGATCTTTTTTCTAAAACTTTCTTTGGCTAAACCTAACCAATCGTTTCACAGCATTAACCACATAATATTAAGCGTTTCTGCAAGTGTGATACAAGGCTGGTATGCATATTTATAAGACGTATTTGAAACGTTGACATTCAATGTATCCGTGGTTTTGCAGAAACAATGCCTACAGTACATTTTTTCTGGCGAATGGTTTGCTCTTTGAGAAGTTACAACGCTGCTATCTAGCAAAAAAATTAACTGTCTGCCACGAATCTCTGCATGTAAACTATTTATTTATTAAAAATCGATAGTGTATCACAATACAGAATCACAAGACATTAGTCAAGTGTATATTTTCTTACACTCCTTATAAATAGCAGTAGAAAGCAATTCAATGTTCAAAATTAAGCAGATCAGACCACTTCTAGCAACTTCCGGTAAAAGTCACACATGCAGTACATCGGGTACAACATTGGAGAAGCCAGCAAGAGTAAATGAGTGCACGGGCAGAGTGCGCGCAGGTAGACAGGTAGGTAGATAGACAGGTAGGCAGGTAGACAGGTAGGCAGGTAGACACGTAGACAGGTAGGGAGATAGACAGGCAGGTAGATAGACAGGCAGGTCAGCTTATACAGTCCTGCGACAGCCACAGATACCAGATTTCTTTTTCTCTTTTTTGTCAGAGCATTGAATGTATTTATTGCTGTCAGGATGTAAAGAGTATTTCAACAAATACAACAAAACATTTTTCAAAAATACATTTCCGACACGAGCTTTAAATAATACCATAAACTTTGTTTATTCCTCCTTTACCATTGTATGCCATCATACTTAAAACCCGGCAACTGTGCACTTAACCATACATTTGAAAATTATTTTAATTATTAATTATTAATAATTATCAGATATTATCAAAAAAAGCTAACCTTTTGTTTCTTTGCTCTGGCTTTACAAACGCTTATAAAGTTCACCAAAACGATTGTATCTATACTACCTCTATGATTAAGGTTTAGCAAACTAAAAGTACTTGCTGAGGGTTAGGGAAAGATCATGGTCATTTACAGAAAAGGGCGGGCTACAAACATGTCACATTACTTCCAATATTGCTTCTCAATTTCAAGAGCTGTCATTCACATGACCACAAGAGGTCGCTGGTCAGGACAAAGACACATTTTAAGTGTTCGACCCAACAACCAGTGCTGTCTTTTTTCAGAGTACAAAGTGACTGTAGGTGCAAGGACAATTATTGCACTAATAGAAACTGCTGTTACTTCCTGTCTCCAAGCCTGTATTCCCTGTTGACGCTTTTTATTCAGAGCACAGAGCTGTGACTGGTGTGGAGTCCAGCAGTGTAAGCGATGCATGTTCCTGCCTGAAATATGGTAGATACAGTGCAGAACTGTCTGGAGCTTACATAAGCAGCAGGATCATGCTGCTGCTCTTATTAACGCAAAGCATCGTAATATCCAACACCCCGAACATAATATTACTTATTTATCTGCACTTTTGCTCTCCATCTTTTCATCTTCATTCTCACAGGCTGCCGCAGAGCTTTAGGCACTTAACCAATAACAAAAGCCCTATTAGAGAGTTAATGCAGAGTAATGATGACAAGCAGCAGCACTGAAAATAGCACCTGTCGCCTGAGACAATAATAAATTGCCTGAGACAAGACTGATGGTGCACTGACACAAACACAGGGGGAAAGTCAGAAATGTTGAGGCACCGAATGTGTTAACTGGACCACTCAGTCTGAAATAATCCTCTCCACCTTGTGAAACACAGAGAAGGGGAGTCTGAGAGTAACTGTGCTGGTGAAAAGTGTTAACACAGGAAAAGAACTCCTGAAATTGAAATTAAAGTGTAGATGTGGAGGGAAGTTCACTGCAGTGATTCAGTTTGAGCTGCTCTATGTTTTTGTCTTTGAAAATGACATGAATTTGGATCATGAAGCAGCAATCCTGCATGGGTAAACTCAAGTTTGTTGAACTGCAGCTTCAACTTGATCATGAATGTGAAACATAACATATTGTGTCATCCTGATGAGACAAACTGCAGAAATAACACACCAGCATGTTCAGTCTCTCTGCAGGAATATTCCACTGCTTTAATGAAGAATTTAACAAAGAACAAACCATGAAGTGCCACAAGGTCACTATAAACTCATTCTGGGTACCACGGGGACAGAGGGGGGAAATGTTTATTCCTCTGCCTTCTGCATGCAGAGCCTATTTTGCAAATTCTAAACAAACGGAAATTCTAAAAGATGCGTGGGGCTGTGTTTACCTGTTCGGCATCCTCCTCGGGACGCGGCGGCTACCCCTCCAGCCAGACGCGCGGGGGGGACAGGCGGGATGCAGCGCAGGTCAGAAAGCCTCTCCACATGTCCCTCGGAGGCGTGTGGCCTCAGGTTAAACAGGACACGTAGCGGCAGGTGTGCAAGTGACGGGGGGTCCAATTCGGATGTCCGCGCTCGGACAGCCAGGTGCGCAAAGAAGATGCAGAAATAAATATGCGTCCTGTCGCGTCGAGGTTATTACCTTTTCCCTCGTTTCACAGGACCGCTGAGGTAAACAGGAAGCCTTCCTGAAGTCCACTTAGACCGGAGCGCCCTCCTCCAGCACCCCGTGGATCGGTGGAGCTCGCTGTATTACTGCTGTAGTGCTGCTGGAGGAGGGAGGCTGCACGGGGAGAGCTGGGGCGTTTTCCTGAAGGAGGTGGAGGAGGAGGAGGAGGAGGAGGAGGAGGAGGAGGAGAAAGAGAAAGAGAAAGAGAAAGAGGGCGAATGCACAAAGATGCTCAGGTCAGGATGAGAGAAAGTTTCTAAAAGTACATCATAGATAACCAAGCCATAGTCTGCAGATGTCCTACAGTATAGTGATGGGTTCCAGAGTCTCGGGTCAGCTGCAAACGAGTGTTACATTATGGATAAAGATGAAATATTCTTGAATACAATCTTAGTTTAAAAGCCTAGTTAAAGAGAATGTAAAGATGACTGAGTTATGCAGTCGAAAGGAAGAATGAAGGAATGCATATCATGGATAACATGCGGCTGATCATAGCTACATGAAAGAAACAAGAATAATTCAAATGTCTTAGACTTTAAAGCTTTACAGAAAACAGGGGCTTTCAATTAATCAATGTCGCCTTCCATTGTACAATGATGTCTGCATTTTTTAATAATGTTTGGAAGACCTGAATAATTAACTGTATGCTGAGAATCACAAGGAAATTAAATAGCGAAGATTACAGGAAAGCCTGAAAAATGAACAGACATTTATTTTTTTAAAAGAGCAGCAAAACACCAGGTTCCAGTATTTCACCAGTGATGTCACAGTGACAGACACAACTCTACACAAGTTAAACCGCTGGAGATAAACATAAACAACATTTTCTTTGGTAACCCGAGTGGTTGCATGTCATACCCAAGCCGCAACCTTCAGTGCAGAAAAACAAAGGGAGGGACAGTGAGGGAGAATGATTATTCTCTGTGGGTTTGTTATTATGAGTGACACCTTGCTCGTAATTTGATCTATTGCTAATAGAAAGTATTGATTACAGCAGCTTTAGAACTGGACAAGTGTTTGCTGTATATTATTTCAGTTTAAGCATAAGCTTCCTGATTCTGTTTTCTTCTTTCTTTCACCAATTTATTATATAACATGTATATGTGCAAGTGCCTCTATTCATGCATATACATTACTATACTGTATATTTCTGCACAAAAACCTGCACAAACATTATGCACATAAACACACAAATTCCAATAATTTATACATTCATCCACAGAATATTCCTAAAATGAGAAGATATGCATGAGTGTGCGCACAAGTTAATATCCAAATATAATATTCCTTATTGTTTCCTCTTATTTTTAAGTTGAATGGGATGACATGGGAATTATTTATAATTTCTGAATAATGTTTTCAACAAAGAATAAATCTAAAAAAGAAGGAAAGAAATACTGAAGCAGTTTTTGTGATGTGGAGATTCTCAGTCAAAGTTAAAATGACATCTTTGTTACTGTTAGTCTCCAAACTCTTGACCAAATAGAGTGAGAGTGTGTGAGTGTGTGTGTGTGTGTGTGTGTGTGTGTGTGTGTGTATAAGAGACAGGAGGAGATTAGGCATTCCAGCTGATGTACCGCCTGAGCGTGGAGAGAAATGGACTTTATGTCATATCAACAATATTTGAGCTCCCTCTCTGATTGCCTGTATCCTCCCAATAAGCCATCAGTCTGACACAGCACATTTCAGTTTGCTGGTAAGCAGCTCAATCTGCCTGTGCAGGGGTCCTGCTGCTTCAACCCATACTCGCTTTACAAATGCTATTTGAGGAAGACTGGTGTCTCGCACGCCTACTTTGGGCTGCCAGATGTTCCTGTGTAAGAACTTTGAATTATTCAGCCATCCCACAGCAGATTGAAGCTGTCGTGCGTAAGACAACTTGGCTGGCCTCTTCCTGTGCCGGGGAACACCAGCGGATGAGCGTGTACAGCCACTGCAGAGATGCTATCAGGTTATGCAACCCCACATTCAAATTTTACTAATGCACAATCTAGGCCTGGCTCATAAATTTACTGCAGCAACGGAATGATTTTTTTTCTGTTTCAGATCAGACTCAGAGTCTGTTATGCTTTCACAGAGAGGGATGAGAATCATAAATTATTCACCTGATCTGACTTTTATGTGTGAATGCTAAGCTAACAGCGGCGCTAGCACATCAAGAAACAAGCAGTTAAGCGTTTTAATAGATACACAGTATCTGTTTGTGCCGTTCTCTAATGCATCACATTAAGGCAGAGTGTGTCAAACACAATTATGGAAATGACTAAAGTTGGACAAGAACGTGTGAAAAGCCATAAACCAACACACTGTCATAAATTTCCTGAAAGACTTCATGTGGGTCCTTAGACATTTAATGTGCTACAATTACCATACTGGCCATTAGTGATATTAGAGTGAGGCTTTACTGATGGCAGGGATCATGATGAGAGCCATAACTTAGCAGGATAACTCCTGTCACTTTAACAGAGCCATTGACACTATGAATACAAGCCATTACAAAATACTGCTTTATAATATATCACCACATTAGAGATGATATATGTTCCATATTTCACTTTCTCCTCACACCCACCTCGTTTGCCTCCAACTAAAACCAGCCACACTTTGTCAAGGTTGAGATGATCCGAACTAAATCACACGGATGTGGTCTCGTCCCTATTTTTGTTTGCTGTCAAAGTGTGGATGGGGGGCTAATCCTTTCACAACAAGATGAAGAAATCCACTTCACATGGAGGGTGCTGCGACTATACCTGGGAGCGTGTGGTGTAATCACCCTGAGAGCGGCCCAGTAATCCAGTTGGGGGTTGGCGCTTTGATCTCTGGCTGAGTGGCTCTACAGCGAAGCTCTCGAGCTTTCCTCCTCCACTAAGAATCACTCAAAATTAGAAAGGAGACTTCTTATGTGAAATGGGTTAATAGCACGTCTTCAGTCAAGAGGCCTGTCCTGCTTGTACACACTGCTTAGACGTGAGGCTCATTTCCAATAAGTGGTCCAATTTCACATGAGGGCCTCTTCGCAACGGGGAAACAGCAGTAGTTATGCACTAGAGAAAAAAACAATTGCAATCTGCTAATTGCATCTGACTAATATACATGTGCACACATATACACTGACCAAAAATATAAACGCAACACTTTTGTTTTTGCTCCCATTTTTCATGAGCTGAAATCAAAGATCTAAGACTTTTTCTATGTACACAAAAGGCCTATTTCTATCAAATATTGTTCACAAATGTGTGTAAATGTGTGTTAGTGAGCACTTCTCCATCCCCCTCACAGGTGGCATATCAAGATGCTGATTAGACAGCAGGATTATTGCACAGGTGTGCTGAGGCTGCTCTAAAATGTGCAGTTTTATCTTGAAAAGAGACATTTATTAGGCACTGAACTGGTCAGAGAACCGGTCAGTATCTGGTGCGACCACTATTTGCCTCACAGTGCAACACATCTCCCTCACATAGAGTTGATCAGGTTGTTGATTGTGGAATGTTGGTCCACTCCTCTTTAATGCCTGCCAAGTTGCTGGATATTGGCAGGAAGTGGAACGCGCTGCCATACACGCCGATCCAGAGCATCCCAGACATGCTCAATGGGTGACATGTCTGGTGAGTATGCAGGCCATGCAAGGACTGGGATGTTTTCAGCTTCTAGGAGTTGTGTACAGATCCTTGCAACATGGAGCCGTGCATCATCATGCTGCACTATGACGTGATGGTGGTGGATGAAAGGCACAACAATGGCCCTCAGGATCTCGTCACGGTATCTCAGTGCATTGTCCATAACATATGCCTGCCCATACCATAACCCCACCGCCGCCATGAACCACTCGATTCACAACGTTGACATCAGCAAACCGCTCACCCACATGACGATATACACGCTGTCTGCCATCTGCCCTGTACAGTGAAAACCGGGATTCATCCGTGAAGAGAACACCTCTCCAAAGTGCCAGACGCCATCGAAGGTGAGCATACAAACTGTAGTCAGGTGAAGACCCCGGTGAGGACGACGAGCATGCAGATGAGCTTCCCTGAGACGGGTTCTGACAGTTTGTGCAGGAATTCTTTGGTTATGCAAACTGATTGTTGCATCAGCTGTCCGGGTGGCTGGTCTCAGACCATCTTGCAGGTGAAGATGGCAGAGGTGGAGGTCCTGGGCTGGTGTGGTTACATGTGGGCTGCGGTTGTGAGGCCAGTTGGATGAACTGCCAAATTCTCAGAAACGCCTTCGGTTTATGGAAAAGAAATGAACATTGAATTCACGGGCAACAGCTCTGGTGGACATTCCTGCAGTCAGCATGCCAATTGCACGCTCCCTCAAAACTTGCGACATCTGTGGCATCGTGCTGTGTGATAAAACTGCACATTTTAGAGCGGCCTGTTATTGTGAGCAGCCTCAGCACACTTGTGCAATAATCCTGCTGTATAATCAGCATCTTGATATGCTTCACCTGTGAGGGGGATGGAGAAATGCTCACTAGCACACATTTACACACATTTGTGAACAATATTTGAGAGAAATAAGCCTTTTGTTACATAGAAAAAGTCTTAGTTCTTTGATTTCAGCTCATGAAAAATGGGAGCAAAAACAAAAGTGTTGTGTTTATATTTTTGGTTCCAGACAGTGAACCTGCTGTGTGTTAGAAGACTGTAGAGTTAAAACATCGTTTAAAGTGACACACCACATCTTCTTGTGGAAACTGGAAAAGTGAAGCTAAAGTTCTGATAACATTATAATGAATGTGTAGTTTTGCATGATTATTAAATTGAAACATTATAAGCATTAATGTACTTTCAGCGACTTGAGGGCAGTGGCAAACTGTGAACACACCATTGAGATATTAGGCTTGTTTGAGATGTGACAGGCTGATTATGATTATTTAGTTTTCGTGCCAAAAAAAACAGTAGTGAGCTAAACGCAATTCCCTCCTTTACATTTATTTACTGAGCAGAAAATAAGTTTTAACAAAGAAATCTCTTTAATTCAGATGAATCTCAGAAGTCGCAAAAATGTTGATACTGAATATATATCAGCAAATGTTTAACAATATATTTAATTTATTTTCCATCAAAATATATTAACAGCTTGTCATGACGACAGCATTATAAACGTGAGCCTATACGTTATGGGCAGACACTTACAGCACTGGGAAAAGGTTAGGGAAAGGTCAGGGTCTTGGTGTAATATACAAACAAAAAGCCTGCAGTGACCTGAGCATAAGACAGGATGTAATAATAACTGGAAGCACAATCTTTTCCAACTGTAACCACAGTGCTTGTGTTGCCTAAACCTAACTGCAGCAGTCAGGATGTGTGAAACCAGGCCTTCTCCATCCTCCACAACAAATGTAGCCTATGAACATCCTTTGGAGGAGACAGGGTTGTCCAAAGACACTGAAAGCTCTGGATAGAGAGGGAAACAACACTCTGTGATAACTCTCTGTGGACTCATCTCTGCAAAGGAGACCCTTCTTTTTGCACACAGTGATGTGGTATTATGTTATAAAAACATAATGATTAGTGCAGCTTTAAGGTTTGGTTGAATTCATTTGGTATCCTGTAAGATTATGTATCTCATCCTGTAAGTTGCTTTAAAAAAGGTGCAATTGCTGATTTTGTTATGGCACTTTTGGGTTCCAAAAAGACATCCCAGCTCACTGTTAATGTTTGAAACAACACATTTAATGGTGGAGATTTCCAAATCCAATGGCAATCCAAGGCATGTTTGGAATGCCTTTGGGTGACGTTGTTCTCATTTTAACCTACTGTACTTTGTTGCATCTCTATAATATTTTGAAAGGCTACTTATGAGTCTGTGTTACTGAATGGTACATTTGTAGTGACCCTACTGTTGTTTTGCCCTGCTGTAATATTCCTACAGGGAGTTATATCCCATCATGCAGAAGTACCTATAGTATTCCCATATATAGTATAGTATTTCCTTTCTATGTTGCATATATTTATTTAGGAGTCTCTATATTTGTGGCACACAGTATTCATGCTGTGATATTTATTTATTCATTTATTTATGCATTTGTTAATTTATACATTTATTGTTTTGCTTGAAAATAGCAAGGGTTGATGTCCTGGACATTACCTGTGGTTGAAGAAGAAGCCAGATCCTTTATTATCTTTCTCTATCATTGCCACAATATTTGAAAAAAATACTCAATCAGCATTATACGTTTTATTTAAGTAAACATATTTTAGTATCATAAGAAACATGCACTGAAGTATTCAGTGTGCAACGATTGTGAATTCAAGGGCACGGTTTACACATCAAGTTTGTTTTTCTCCCATGTGACCCCAGAGGGGCTCCGTAGATTTGGAAGCTACTGTGAGTGACAATAATATCGAGGAGAGTACAGCCAGTCCAAACCAGCTGAAGCTGCTCGGCACTGCAGACTCTAGCTCATCTCTTTACTGTTCTTTGACATACATAAAAAAATAATTCATAATGTTTATTAGATTAAGAACATGACAGATTGGAGATGAAATCCAGTAGAACTTAAAAACTTGGTTGTGTTTTATTAGATTTCTTAAAGCACCCAAACGCTGCGTGAACTCTAATATATAACCAGTCTGTTGTTTAACCCCACTGGTAACACACACACATACATGAGAGGCTGTATGTGTCAACACGAGAGGGAGGGCTGGGCACAGAAAGACCAGGATGTAAATATTCATGGCGGAGCTGTCAATGTGCCGTGCTCTCTGCTGGCTCCTGTCACTCCATTGATCTCTCATACATGACATTCAGGTCCAATGACCGCCCTGCCTCACCTCAAGCGAGTGGGAAGAGGAGCCCTTTCTCCCACCTGCGGGATGTCAGTTCCTGCAGGAGGCGGAGCATGCTGATCATCCCCTACATCATCCTCATCATTATATGCACGTTTTGTCGGTCTGGTATATTCAGGAGTTACGTTGTGGAATTAAAGTGTTCATGTACTTGTTTCCTGAAATCTGCTTTGAACAATCGGCTTCAATTAGTGCTTGGGCATGTACATAAAAATCTGCCATTATGATGGATTGCAGGAGTGTATGCAGCTGCACCATGTACTTTAAATGCATTATGGTTCATTAAGGCTACATTTTGGGAGAAGATTTGTCTAATATCACACTGTTTGATCTTTGGTTCTGAGGAACTGACACAAACACTGAGACCAAAGTGAAACCCTGCAGCTTTACCAAAAATAAGATGCCTGATCTCTGCATGAAGACAGGTGAAATCAGAAACATGTGCGACTTGTATTTATCCCCTAAGCCCTCTTAAACATCGTACAAACACTAAATCATTTAGACCAAAAAGGAGTTTTGCAGCCAAACAATGGAGAGTAGTGATTGGCTGTTAGGACACTAGGTTGGCACTCACTTTGTGATTGGCTTCTGAAAGGTCGACTGAACGTGCTCCTGCTCATGAGCGGCATAATCGTGTATTAAAACTTACCAAACCTAGTGAGAAAACGTTTGCAGCACTGGCTCGATGGCTATGGTCAGAATGGAGAATTCAGGCAACGTAGGGAGGAGGACTCAAATGTGGAAAAACACACACGCAGGATAAAGGGATATTTACAGAAGGCTATGGTCAGGAACAGGCTTACATGTTGGCAAGACGATGGCAGTCAAACAGTCAAACAAACTCAAGAAGGAAAGGCTGGTGAGCAGGTTGGGAACAAAGACCTGGTGGCTGGATGTAAAGACCGTGAGCAACATAACAACATTGACAATCTGGCAAGAAACACATGGAGATGGGATGTATAAATACAGCAGGGCTGATGAGAGAGAGTGGAAACAGGTGAGCAAGGGGAAGTGAGAGAGCAAGTTGGAGCCAGAAGGCATCAGATTGTGGAGAGTGGATGGAGGATGGTAATGCAGAGGACTGGGGAAGTGGGAATGTGGCTGGAAAAACAGACTAAAGCATTTTAAGAAGAAGAATCCCCTCCAGACATATTTAAGACATATAACAATAATTTGTGTGTAATAATATATTTAGTCTGATATGGTTTTTCTACCATAAAGTTAAATAACCATTAAAAATTCTTAAAAACGGCATCTCGTCCTTCTCCTTCATGTAAAAACAAATTCCAGAATCTATGAATATGCAAAATGTGCTTTTTAAAAGTTTAACTGCTGGACACAAAATGAACAAAGCATACTAGTATGTACACATATTAAACATATTAAACTTCACAAGTACAAAGCAAACGTCCATTAAAGGATTTCATTCTTATCTCAATATTTTACCGCCATTTGCAATGTATTTACCTTTTTTTGCAGCTGTAAGTGCTGCAAGAAGTTTATGACTGAAGAAAAGAATGGGCAAACTGTAGAAAACCCACTTCAAATGTTTTAAATGTTTATGTAGGTTGGTGTCTCACAGTATTACTAACTAGAGTGGTAAAGTCTTCAAGAAGAACTCCATTGATTTTCCACATCAAAGTCTGTTTACAGATGTTGGGGAGTACTAACTGAAAATAAAGCGTTGATCCTCCAGAGCGAGCTGTGTGAAGTCTGATGAATGACCTTTACGTGACGTAAAGTCTGAAAATGAAGTGTGGAGTTACAAAGAATTGATCTTAAAGATGTCTGTAGCTGCACCTGCAGGCTACATTAGCCGCTACTAGCATAACACACCTGCATCTCAGACTGTCGGCAGTCGAGTTCCATTGTGGGTAATGTAAGCACCAGGTTTTAACAAGGGAGAAGAATGTGTGGACTAGAAACAATGACATCTACATTTGCATCGATTTTGATCCTTCCATTGTGTGTCCGATATTGTTTAATGATAAATGATAAAAGATTTGTCTCATTTCTATCAGTTAGGATAACATTTTACTCACCAAAGTCATTTTAGAGATCTCAGAACACAGCAACAAATAGATTGGATGGAGAAACCCAATCAGATAAATGATAAGAGAGAAACCAAAGGTGAATAATGAAATGATTACCCAAACATCACAGTGTAAAGACTTTTTCCTGTGCAGCGAGGGATTATTAGTAACTTCAGGGGAGCACTCACTTTCACAACAATAGTGTGTTAGCTAATTTGGCTCACCATCTTGCCACGTTGGGCCTACTTTTAGAAATGTCACCGTGTTCCCAGATCTCAGCACTCACTTGGATGAGTAGAATATTATAATAACCGATGCTTCAAAAACAAAACCCAAGTGGTAATAAACCACAGTTTTCCTTTGAATGGCATAAAGGTGCCTACAGTGCTATGATACTTTAGTTTTGTCGGTAGATTCGGACTTGTTCCTCACATTTTACATAACCCTGCCTTTATATAATACTTGATATCACTGCAGCATAACCTCAGGCGATAAAATCATGTTGTATGATGTCTAATTCTAGTTTTTCACGCATTGGTTATATTATCTGTTCAATCTTGTACTGTATGAAAAGAGACAAACGTGCAGTTCCTGAGGGGAAAAACTGGAAAATCTGATCAAGCTGTCGTGTAAAACCTCTCCAGGTCTTCACTGTTTCATGTCTCGGACCCTCGAGGTACCTCTTAACATTTCCACTCCTCACAGCTGGGGGGGGCAGATCCACAGTTACTGCTATGGGTCACTTTTGCATATAGTCCTTGCTGATTTATTCTTAAATAAGACACAGCTTAGACTATAACATCTATTCTGTATGTAACTACATTTCAGTGCTTATGATTATTGATTTCCTGTCCACAGCGGTGCTTTTCTCAAGTAGTAATTACTCATCCTCACTGAAAGGGACCAGGCCCACATAATTGCTTTCATAAGAAACTCTCTTCCAACGTGTCTTCACTAGAACAATCAATACATTGCTCAAAGAGAACCTGTATTTACTGCAGCTAAAGATATTGAGATACACATTGCTGTACTTGTTTGCATTCAGCGTGAAGCAGCAGAGCCTGAGACACTGTGTACATCCTGATGTTCCTCCTCCGTCCCCTCTGGCCCCTGTTCTGGTCATGCTTCATCAACCCTGGCTGATGTAGAGGTGGATCTCAGAGATGGGGGGGCCGGGCAGACAGGGGCCATGGCTGTTTGTTGAGAGGATGAAGAAATCTGTCATTATCCTCTGCAAGCTATTCCTCTCACGCTGCCGAGGACCTGACTGTTAATTGCCCCGAGAATTCGTCCAAACAGACATAGTGAAAAGAAACATCAGAGATGGGGCTGTGAAGCGATCAGCTTTCATGAGGCTTAGAAAGACTAACAAATGTTAAAGCATGATTCCTACTAGGTGTTGCTATTTTAGAGAATAAGGTAACATAGTCTTATACTGTGCAATAATTCCATTATTCATCAATCCATCCATCTATTCACTATACAGTTGTAGTCTTCAGCTCAGGCTACAATATGGGTCTGACTCAAAGCTATCCTGTTTCCATGACTGACTGACATTCTGTCATTCCTTCTTGTGAGTAAACTAAAGAGCACTAGGGAATTCTTTAAGCACTTTAAGTACATAATAGGCCTGTCGGTTTTCAAACACAGGAAAACATATTTAATCTGGTATGAGCATGCCACATATAACTCACAGTGTTTAATGCTGCATTCCTTGCCTGATATCTGACAGAATGTCAGCTTCTGGACCCAGGCACAAGCATTCATGCAGTATTGTCAGAACAGGAAGACTTGTGTTGTTTCGACTCAGGAGTTATGTATATATGTACCGTAATTTCCGGACTATAAGCCGCTACTTTTTCCCATTTTTCGACCCTGAGGTTTATATAACGATGCGGCTAATCTATGGATTTTTACAGCTAACGGCCACTAGGGGAATTCCTAAATCTATGGATTTTACAGGTTACAGTCCACCGGAAGGCGAAAGTCCTCCGGAGGCCAGAAAAGAGCGCGCAAAAGTAAAAGCGGAACCGCGAGTGGTACGAGAGACAGAACGACAGCGAGACAGACGGACATTACGAGAGCGAGACAGTTTGTGAGACACCCTCATTATGGAAAACAAACGTAGAAATGCATATGATGCAGCTTTTAAGTTAAAGGTAGTCAATCTGGCAGTAAACGAAGGAAATAGAGCTGCTGCACGTACCCTTGGCATCAATGAGTCAATGGTGAGACGTTGGAGACGCCAGCGGGAAAAACTGTCCCAATGCAAAAAGTCAAAAAAAGCTTTCAGAGGTAACAAAAGCAGATGGCCCGAACTTGAAGACTTTCTTGAAGATTGGGTGAACACACAGAGAACAGACGGCCGAGGTGTTTCCACCGTGCAAATCCGACTGAAGGCCAAAACAGTCGCCACCGAAATAAAAATTGAAAATTTTAGAGGTGGACCATCCTGGTGTTTCAGATTTATGAGGCGAAAGGGACTGTCCATCAGGGCGCAGACGACTGTGTGTCAGCAACTCCCTCCCGACTACCAGGAAAAAATAAAAAACTTCGGCGAATTCACACAAAGAAAGATAGAGGAATATTCCATCGGACCGGACCAGATCATAAATATGGATGAAGTGCCTTTGACGTTTGACCTGCCTCTCACTAGGACTGTTAACAAGAAAGGTGAATCGTCCATCACGTTGAGAACCACTGGCCACGAGAGAACGAATTTCACTTGTGTTCTTGGCTGCACAGCATCTGGATTAAAGCTTCCGCCAATGGTGATTTTTAAGCGGATTACAATGCCAAAAGAAAAGATCCCAAACGGCATCTCCCTTAAAGTCAACAAGAAAGGGTGGATGATGGAAAGCGTAATGAAGGAGTGGCTGAATGAGTGCTACGTCAAGCGCCCTGGAGGATACTTTCGCCAAGAAAAAGCTTTGCTCGTTTTGGACAGCATGAGGGCCCATATAACGGATTCGGTTAAAGCAGCCATCAAGAGCACAAACTCCATTCCAGTTGTGATTCCTGGGGGCACAACGAAGCATCTGCAGCCACTCGACATCAGTGTCAATCGTGCGTTCAAAGTGGCACTACGCGTTCAGTGGGAGGCGTGGATGACTAACGGCTAAATCATTCACCAAAACTGGTCGCATGCGAAAAGCAACTTTCGCTCAAGTTTGCGAGTGGATCCTGACAGCGTGGAGGATTGTTAAAACATCCACGATCACCAACGGGTTCCGAAAGGCTGGACTGCTGCGTGATGAAGAGGAGGACGCCGCCACAGCTGAGGCCTTTCAGAGGCTGTTCGATTCCGACAGTGACGAAGAGGAGTTCGTTGGTTTTGAGAGCGACGTCGAAAGAGAGAGGAGAGTGGCTGACGAAGCCACCCTGAACCTGTTCGTTTCCGACACTGAAGATGAGGACTTTGGTGGTTTTAGTACGCAGGAAGAAGACGAAGATGAGAATTAATGACTTGACTTTTCTGGTTACAGCCGTGTACTGCACCTTAGCCTAAAAGATGAAGACGAGGATTAATGACTTTTCTGGTAGGCTGATTACCGTATATTTTAAGAAGCCGTGTTACTGCAACTTTAGGCTTACGCGCTTACTGTCGTGTTACAGGCACTTTATTTTGCACTTTTAAATAAACATTTAATTTAGCCATTGATATTGCCTCGTCAAGCGCTGTAAGCTTTGTTTTTTGTTATGGTACTACTGTAGGCTATAATGTAGATCAGTGGGTTTCAATCTTTTTCATGCCAAGGACCACTGCTGTAGATCACTGCCGGTACGTGCGCTGGGAGCGCACCGTTTAAGTTTGAAAATTGAAAAGTTTGTGTGTCTGAAACGCTATGTGATACAGTACAGTTTACACAGCATAGTACATGTTCTGTAGCTACTATTGCACTAAATGGTAACACTTGAAAACGCAACTTGTTTGTTGAAATGTTAATAAATGAGAGCTTCCTCAAACAGCCGCCTCTTTCCCGACAATCCCCTCTGTGCACGAACCCTTACATATGGTAATTAAACATTAAAACACCGGCGGCTTATAGTCCAGTGCGGCTTATATATGTACACATCATTCAATTTGGCTTCTGCGGTTTATAGTCAGGTGCGTCTTATAGTCCGGAAATTACGGTATGTATATAACTCACATTATGCCAAGAAGATTACCCATATATAGCATTGTAGTCCCACCATATACATTTTCTGAATTGACTGAATTAGAGTTAAAATAGTGTTTTGTAATTGATGGATCTTCAACTGTTGTGCCAACAGTTTGTCATTTGGCTCTTTGCCAATTGGGACAAATCATAGCTGTAAGAACTTCTTAGAATTAGAACTACTGCATGAAACTGAGTTTTCCCCACTCCTCCAGTAATACTCACGGTCTGAACAATATGGTGACATAAATGAATGCCCGGGCATTGTACAACAGCGGATGTGTATAAACTGCACTGTCACTCTGATATATTGTATGTCCTGTTCTTTGGGGAATGTCAGTGGGGCTTTTCAGTTTTAAGCAAACATTTTTAAAACAGGAGGAAATAGTGCAGTTGTTTGAGACTATTTTCAGAGGAGGATTGATCCATATTTGGTGCTCTAATGAGTTTTTGTGGCAGCAGTGGACAGTGTGTGTGTGTGTGTGTGTGTGTGTGCGTGCGTGCGTATGTGTTCATAGTAATGAAGGAACATGTCATCCAGTGCAACAGTGCGGTTTTTCGACAACAATGGAGCTCTATGGCACAGAGGAAGAATATTTATATAATATTATAATACTTGTTAGTAGAGACATCATCATCATTGTTGGTTTGGGTTTGCACATGGGATTTGACGACATGAAGAACAATAAAAAAGTATTACCAGTCCTTTAAATAAAAAACAAAAACAAAACAATATCTATGACATGTAGTGGTAACTTTCTAAACCACTCCAAGTCAGCACAACAATTAAAAAGGTATTGTTTTCAACAAAGTCAGGAGGGCTCAGAGCTGAGCACGAAGAAGAGACTTAATGCAGTAGGGCAGCTCCATCAGGGAAAAGAGAGATGGCTTTGCAGAAAATTCATCTGGAAAAGGACTGTAAGGACCGCAAGTAGCACTGAGACCGTCTCTGAGTCCAACCAGAGGATCAAGAGCGAGTGTAGACAGGAAGAAACGTGGCTGCAGGGAATCTGGGGTTTTTACTCATTCTTTATAGTTTGAGGGTCGAAGATTATGGTTACCATTTTGATCATTTTATAAAGTGGCAAGCCTGTGATTATAGCTGTGCTTCATGGTTATACAAATTAACTTTATACATCATTGACATTGAACAGAGGCTTTTCCAATAATGCAACTTATTATGATAATTGGACTGCATTAATCTTTGCGATCACTCAAAGCACTTTACAGCACGTCAGAATTCACCCATTCACACACATTCATACAGAGTCAGAATCTATTGTAGGTAAGGTGATACAAGCTCATCAGTAATGATAAACATTCACACACACTCACACACCGTTGGCCATGCCATCGGGGGTTCAGTATCTTAAACACTTCAACATGCTGACCTGTTGGGGCCGGAGATCAAACCACTGACCCTCCGACCGGTGGACGACCTCCACCTCCTGAGCCTCAGCCGCCCGTCAATAAATGACATCATCTCATATCTCAGTCTATTTTCTCAGACTTGACAAAGCTCCACCAGAGTCTCAGAGGACATTATACAACTGTTTTTATTAATAACAATGACTAATAAACTTTTTTGGGCTGATTTATGGCTGACAATCGGTACCAATGTTTAGCCCAAATAATCTAGTAATGTGAAGGATTTACAGATCCAGTATTAAACCTTCCAAACTTTTTACAGAAAAACATGTTTGATATATAGGAGTTAAAATTACGTCAGTACTTTCCAAGCGTGACCACAATAGCCAATGAGAGAGACGAGCTGGAGAAGCTGAGGGTGTTGCCAAGCAACGGTAAACGTTAGCTATCTTACTATTGTTGACAGATATTAAAACTGACTACTGGCTAAAATCTCACATCGAGACAGGTCTCGCTCAGGAATAGATAACCTAACCTGGCTCGCTTTTGTTTTTCTCTCTGCAAAGCATTAATAAAGCAAGTTGTTGCACCTTGAGATCACGTGAGATCACGTTAGGCATTGCATCGGTCCTCTGGCACAATAATCCTAATAATAACCTGTAGTGTGTGATGCGCCATTATTTTGAAATCTGTAGTGTGTGCATGTTAGTGATTAGAGAGAAGAACATCTGTGAAGTTTCTCCTCATGTAGAGGATGCAACCCGATTTCTAAATCGTGTAGGACTTTAAAACTCCTGCAGTCTGAGCCAGCTTTAGCTTCATTTGTATTTCGATGGATTGCTCCTTTAATTTGACCCTATGTTGCTCCTCCTTTTGTTTTCACTATCCTTATAGATTATTAAAGTTTCATCTCATTACATTCAAGAGTGTGGACTGAATAAAAAGAACAGAAACTGTGCAGCACTTAAATGACTAAAACCGTTGTGAGGCAATCACTTTTGGCTCACAATGAAATATCTGGGAAATGGAGAAGCTCAGCGTGGCAATGGAAGGATATTTGCTTTAGATGACAAATAAGGATTTTAGCAGGGTGTCATTTTGATTTATGGATGTCAAATAAGCGTTAATAAGTTACTGAGTTGCCAAGATCCCATCTTCCATATCCTGTGTCTTTCAACGGGGGATTTCAGCTCAATGGCTTTAATAACATGCATGAATGGATAGGCTTTTTTTTTTTTAAGAAATAAATTTGTTGCAGCCATTTTTTTCTTTCCCTCTACTTTTTGCTATTAAGAAACAATCAATGGCCAATTGCCTTTTTTAATGCCTTCTGCAGGATCTTGTTGAAAGTCAGACACACTTCAAGGTATCCGCCTGAACTTCCTCCACGTCTGACCCTTCATTTCTGCTCAGAAGTGGGTACAAATACTGAAGATAATGTTCGCTGAGTAATGATTTCCCATTTTCTCCTTAGTAGTACCCTGTTATTAGTTAGATCAGTATGGCAGTGAAAATTTATTTTATTTTCACTTAGAGGGGACATTACCATTATTCATTTCAGCATGGAGTAGAGGAAACTGGAGAATTGCTGCAATATGAGGAGTGAAATCAATTTACTCTGATGTGAGAAGAACCAGGGAATGTGGGGCATAAACAAGTATGAAATTACCCTCTCTGTCTTCTGCTGTAATAGGAAGAGAGCATCATTTGGCAAGGGCCTTTTGTGCTGGAAACCTGACCCTCGTTGGCCTTCCTTGGGATGAAAAGAACTTGAAAATGAAATTCTCTCTATCTATCGGCCATTATTTCAATATCAGCCACTTGTGTGGCTGGCAACTGGAAAATCAATTTAGAGGCAAAGATAAAGAACTTGTTTTGGTACAAGAACAGGTGACGGTTGGTCGGCGAGCTCCAGAGTTCCAGTGGTTACTGACAGTCATTCAGTGTGTTGTCTGTCAGTATGTGTCTATTGAGTCGTAAGGTTTATGGTCCTTCCTGACTGTCAAAGACTTTGTATAGATTTCAGCAAGTCTTAAGGTTTGTACCAAGCTGGCTGCTGCTTTATATTTACTGTGCAGAGATCTTGGCAAGACAGAAAAAATGTTTAAATAGGGTGCCTGTGGGCTTATAGGGTTTCAATCGAATCCCTGAATAATGTGATCAAACATCATTCAGAAATATGTCATGTTCCTCAAGATAAATGCAATTTCACTGTACATTAAAGTATTTTTTACTTCAATAACAAGGTTTTTGTTTGATACATACACTTCATACAGTATGTTTGGAATAATGCATCATATTTGCACTGCTGTAATCTTCCCCAGTGAACTCTCATGCGACTTTCATGCAATATAGCGCCACTTTAATCAAGTCCTGGATCGTCACATCTGGTCTGAGATCAGTTGTGTAGTTTGTGCACCCTCACGTCATGATAAGAAATGTCTTCTGCATGTGGTTTAAGCCCAACTGTTGATCGTGTTATGAAAAGGTGTACCTTCAAAACAAGAAGTTTATCTCTGGTTTCATACGGAAACTTAGCACTCTTGTGATGGTTATACACTTTGAATATTGTGATGTTCTTTCATCTTCTTTGATACATGTCCGATCTACAGTACATTAGAAACTTTAGTTTTATATAAAAAGTCAACAACCACAACTAATATCTCTCTGTGTACTCAAAACCAGGCTGTAAGTTTCTGCTCAATCACGTCTCATCACACCTTTGACCTGACAAATGAAGAGTGGAAATTCTCACGGCCAAGTTTGAGTCCAGAGAATAGACATCAAGGCCGCTCTGAGAGATTGAGCTGATTCCTCCCACTCGCTCTGAGCAGCGTGAAGGCCAGAGAGGAGGCTCTGTCCTTGGTTACCAGCTGTTACAGCCAGACACTGAAAGTTATCTCACTTGACAGATCGAGATGAATGGCTGAAATCTTTGTCTCATCTTGGCATGCTGAGGATCTCCACTGCAAGTCCAATGTAGACAGATGATCACTGATATTGGGGAAGTTCTGTGCCATTTCTCAAGTGGACAGAGGTCGGAGTACCGCCGGGGTGGACTGGCTGATGTCCTTGGCTGCTGGGGCGACTTGAGCTCTGCGTCTTCAGGGATGGACCCTCTGACGGATTGGAGAGGGAAGGATGAGATGGGCTGCCAGTGTTTTTCATCAGCTGTTCTGAGGTGGAGCATTGATGTATGACGGGAGCTTTACTCTAACACTCGGCCTGGTGGATCAATAATGGGGAGGGATCTTATGAACGACGAGCTGCTCACACTGAGAATGATGGTGGGGTCCTCCCAGACCCTCAGACACTGGGGAGCAAATGAGGCTGTAATCACATATGGAACACTACAGAGCAGCCTCTGAAACTCATCACTCCTCAGCGGGCTGAGCTACTTTCTGCAGAATGTGAAAACACTTAAGAGCAGTACCTCTCTTTTTCTCTTTTCTCAAGTCTTCTCTGTTGTTGTCATTTTATTCTTTTCTTGGAATTTTTGGTTTTGATGTAGTTTTTTGACCTTAAACCACTGGGTGAATTCTGTAACACAGACCAGACTGATTATACAGGAAGAGAAGTACAGCTGTAACCACGAGCAGTGAAAAACAAGGGTTGAGACCGCACACAGCGCTGCGTTAAAAACAGTGTGTGTGAGTGTGGCATCTCGATATAGGCAAAAGCAAGAAGATGAAATAGGATCTAGGAAAGCAGAGCCGTTACTACAAATGTTTTGAATCCTAGAGTACGACGTCCTCTGGTGCCGCTTTTCCTTAATATTTAGATATTTTATTATTTATTAACTTCACTCAACTTCTGGTCTGTGTCATGTCATCAACATCATCTGTTAATAAGTAATTCTACTTGAACACCAGACCCTCTTACTGTATCTCTTATCCCAGGTTTAATCATCTTTCACATTTGATAAGAAGGTTGGTTATTAATATCTGTGTAATCATTATCCATTATCCAACCAAAGTCATGTCCTCAGTATCCTGTCTGGGGACATGGGGGCTGTAATGACTTGAAAAGAGCTTCACATTTTACAGTTGCTGGGTTTTAAAGGCTAATTCTGAAACATTTATACAAAAAAATATTTTTATATTCAGACTTAATTGTATCAAATATAATTGGAATATAAGAAAGAAACCAAAAATAATACCGGGGCAGTTTGGAGATGGCTTTGAAACAGTATTTAGGAATATACACATTTAGTGACAGTTTAATTAATTAGTAAAATGGGGAGGAAAAGGACAATAAATTCTCACCAAGTCTTTTTGGTGACTGGTCAAAACATTTCTTCAGATGTTGTGGTGGCGTTGAGGCCATTTGGAGTTATGAACTCTTTATTTCCTAAATCCAAGAAGTCAAGATTGTTCAGCTTGGACTGCTCATGTTTTCTCTTGGAGCTTGTTGATGGTGAGGACTCACTGAATATTGAGCAAAGTGTGGTGTTACTTTAGAGGAGATCTCTCAGTAATTCCCACTGCACTGCGAGCTGACTGCTAGATTGATTTCAATTTTTTTTTCTACTAGACTGTTATCGACTTCACTCAATCCAGGACAATTTATCACGCTGATCTAGTTCTTGTTTATTAAAAAAATTAATGTACTTTATTTTTTTTTATTAATGAATTTTTAACTGGGATTAATTCTTCGTTTTTTTTGCTTTTTTCTGAATGTTGTTCTGATGGATTTCTGTGCAATGTATAAAGCACTTTGAAATTAGTCCATTTTGATTTTGTTTTAGTCTATTTCAGGGGCTATTTTCACACAGTTGTACTTTGTGATGCAGAAAAAGCTGAGACACAACGCGCTGCTACCAGCATGAGAAGGAGACAGAAGGAGAGGTACGGGGTAGCAACCTGTTCTTAGTGAAAATAAATAAAAAGACTCACTGATGAGCCGGTGGACAAAGACACAATATCAGGTTTCCCATGTTTAACTCCGGCAAAAAAATCCTGACTGAAAATAGCATTTAGTAAATTTAGGGTGCAGAAGCATGCTACTGTATTTTAATGGCCTTACTTTATTCAGTCAGTGTTTTTTCATTTTTATATGTCAAAAGTTTTGAATCAAAAGCTTGATTGGCTACATGCAACTTGTAGAATGTTTTCTTTACAAATAGATGTTATTTTGTATGAAGGTTTGTTTTGTGGAGGCAAAAATATGTGCAATGGTTCAACCAGAAGCAACAGTTGAATAGGAATAGAATCAGCAGTCATTGGTCAAATAAACTGGAAGCTTAGCATGAAAATGTGCATATATTTAATTAGGAACAGGTTCCTGTTTCAGTGTCAAGTGCACAATAATGCCTCTGTTGGTCAATATACAATAAACAAATAAGTCATTCCAAACTTTTGAATGGCAGTGCATTAGTCTGTGTGAACACAGTGCCAGTGATTAACTGCTCAGATGCTATAACACTTAACCATAAAACTTAAAATTAATTAAATGGACTGAAGTTTTGCCCTGTGAATGTCACCAGACAGTAACTTCAGTATGACCAATAGGAGCAGAGGGACAGAGTACAGGGGGTCATCCTGTCTGCGGGGGCAGCGCTGCTATTTGACTGCTCACTCACTGCTCGATAGTGAACTGCTAACCCTGCAAAGCACACTTGAACCTTGACACAGACAGAGTGAAAACAGTGCAGCTTTGAGGATCAGCCAGCCATTTAAACTTGCTGACTTGTATCATTTTTACTGTAATGCCGAGAAAGGCCTTAATAAATCAATTAGATTAAAAGAAACATATCTGTCATGTTCATTTAATTGCATATTGGACACTGTTAGTGTTCGACAAGGGTGCCATAACATGGATTGATAGAGCTGAAACACATTCACAGGGATTGATGGGGTTTCATCTGATTTCATTACTCTGGATCAGCATCCAAAGGGCCAAATGATGTGCAAGCACAAGTCAGTGAGATTATGTATTTCTAGTCATCTTTCAAGTGGGCTGACTTAATGCCAGCCCATCCTCTCTGTGTGGTGTGTAAGCATGACAGACAATTAACTTGATAGATTCTGAGACAAGAGGAGGATTTCTCTGATGGAGCGAAGCATAGAGTTTAAGTGTCTCAATCTGAAGATCAAAGCCCATACAGTCACAGTGCATACAGATGTGACCCCTACATTAAAATTACATCAGATTCTTTTCATCCTTTTCAACTTTTCTGCTTCTCTTTTGCTCAGAGGGCAGAGCGGTGGCTGTGAGGTAGCCAGTCGGATGTACACATGGAGTACTAATGCAGAAAAGTGGTTCCTGGGACAATTTCTTCAATTTTGACCTCCAGTACTGAGTTGTTGCTGTGCAACGAGGGATTACATCACTTTAATTTTTAGCCATAGACAGTATATAAGATGTGGACATAGCCCCCTTGACGTCGCCCATTTGTGGACTACCATTTGGAAGCCATGAGTTTGACATTTTAGCCGTCGCCCGTTTTTTAGTGCCAGAAGCGACCATATTTGGAGCAGAGGGCGGAGCTAGAGAAGGATACACATTGCCACGCCTCTATCCTGATTGACAGGTTGCCGTTGCAACAACTTGTCAGTCACAAGGCAGCCAAGCCCTAAAGCATACACTGCTTTATTGTTTATTTTACTCTAAATTGGAGCATAATTTACAAACTGAATATCATTCTGTATTGAAGAAAACTTTAAACAAGCGATTGAGACCATAAACTCATTTTTACTGAGATGATAAATCAAGTGAGAAGAAGACTTCTATACAGACGGACGTCTATATACGTCTTTTTGTAATCAGTGGAGTCGCCCCCAGCTGGTAATTAGAAAGAATGCAGGTTTAAGGCACTTCCACATTAGATCAGAATCACTAATTGGCTTCACATTTCAGTCGCACTTCTTTTATACAGTCTATGGTTTTACCTCTAAATAAATACACAATTTAGCCAAATTGTTGCTTTGTGTACATTGTCCGACCGCTGATCTGTCAGACTCTTTTGTAGCAATTTTTTTTATGTTCCCAGATCTCAGTTATTATGTTGGTGAGCACAATTTTATCCTAACTAATAGAAATTATTTTAAAAGCTACAAAAATAAGAACCAAGTTAAAATAAACCAGAATTTGCTAGTAGACTGCATGAAATAGCTGGAACACATTTTTTAACGTTTGTTTTAAGTTATGTCTAAGTTAAGTTTAAGATGTGTTTCCATAAAGTATTGCAGTAGAAAAGTTGTAGGGAAACGGCAATATTTGATCAAATTAACATAATTGCATAAAAAAAACGTTTACCCTCGATTGAGGTGGTTTTTATCTTTGCCGAATAATTTCTGATGGAGCGAACATCAGCTGATCAGCTGTTTCTGCTGTCTGCATCTTCCCAGATATCCCTATAACGTACAAACACATAACTCATCTCCGGACAGCATGAAACATGACCAATACTAGCTTATATGAAAGAAAAATTACAACATTCCCAATCGAAACAAATTCTTAAAGACCTCTCTACATTTGTCTCTCTTAGATTGTCATCATGCCACAGCGTCATGTTCCTTTTCCGGGTCACAACTTCCACTTCTTCTACTCAGTTTACTTACTGATTACAGCGATGTTTGAAACGTAGCCAACACTGACAACTTATGAGGAAACTATTGCTTCGACAAGTTTATTCTTTCCAAACCAGCTCCCAATTCACATACTAGAACCTCATTACACTGATGAAGAATTATTCATCTAATTATATATTTGTGTACCATTAAATGATTGATGTTATAACTATTGGTATAATTATTTGCCAGTTTGACAATAACGTAATGTTGACAAAAAATAAAGGCAACTGATCTTTGTAGTGGACTGAGCTGTACAAAGATCACTGGCAGTCTGAAAGGTGTAAAATGAAACTCAAACTTTAGGTTTAGGTTCTGGAAATGGTCAGCAGTAAAGTAAACTATGAAAATTAAAGGCGTGGGTCTTCAAATCTACGATCAAAAATGTTTTCACATTCATCTAAAAAGTGCACATGCATCAACGGATACATCTGCACATTTCTCTTCATTTCAGAAGAGAAGCAACAAACACAAGGTGACCCATAATACAGTGTGCAAAACTAAATGCAGGCATTTATGGCTGCTCTGTTGGTTGGTCACTGTTCATTGCAATGCTAAGTATGTAATTCATCTAATAATTATCTACAGAGGAATTAAGGATAAAATTAATTACAGGCATGAGTTGCTTCAGCATTACAGCTGCCATGTTTGGTGCATCACGTTCCACACCAGCAGGCCCTGTCACTTGCCTCTCAAGAGTTATTGGCGTCTCACAATATTAGAGAGAAATACGACTCAGGAAATTGGTAGTGAGGCAACAGAGCATGACAATCAAGATCCATTTCCCTTTACTGTGGCCTTGTATACCAAGTAGCCACACCACCACCTGGGGAGCCCAGTGACCTCATGAAAATGAGTACATGAGCCTTGTGTGGTCCATCGCTCTACCTTTCCAACATGGAAACCTGATTAATACTTTTCCATTCTGAGAACTCAAAGATGCGTAAAACTGAAGTCATGGTTGATGTTGCGTTTAAGCACACAGTTAAAAGACAAGGAAGCACAAATCAACATTGTACTGAGATAGCTGCAGATAGGTGGACTCTTTGGCAAGAATTGTTTTGATCAAGACAAGAAGTATGAGCCTCCTAAAGCTTTGCCATAAAACTTCCATTCAACAAAAATCCCCTTAAACACTGGTCTTTGGGTCAAAACGAATGTAATCACAGAAGGCAGCCACATGGAAAGCATTTTAAATGTTGGTTCAGGCAGAGTAATTAGCCAGAAATGGAGTCCTCTTCTATTATAAAGTGGCTGTCAGTGAAAACAGCCCACTTTGTATTTAGTTGTTGCACTCTTTGCATTTGGGAAATTTGCAGACAAAAACCATCTGCTCATGTTTGTTACTACTTAGAATGCACGGAAAGCTAAATCGAAGTGAGCCACAACCTCCAGGAAATGGATTCATTATGCTATACAGTTAGCTATACCTAATAGCATAGCTAGTGGGATTTTCAGGGGACTTTTTTTCATATTTGAGTCCAACTGAAAGACAAGTGTTTTAAATTGATTTGTTAATATGAGAAAATAGTGTTAAAGGAGAAGATTGGAGATATTCTATATTTTTCTTAGAGTCAACAAATTCCATTACGCAAACTAGTAACAAATGTATCTACTAACAAGTGTGTGCATGCGTGTGTGTGTGTGTGTCATAGCCCAATATATTCCTCAGTGAGTCACATTGTTCCCACACACACCGTCCGTGTAGTCCCCAATGAATACACTTCTCCCTCCTGTTTGAGTAATGTTTGCTAAAGACTACAGTGACTAGCTGTTTTAGGAAATGACATTATGAAATGAAAGTATGTATTTTTGACTTATGTCCTGAATCTATTCAAATATTTACCAATGGGCCAAGTGGTGAGTCACAGAGTAGAGAAGTGAGAAAGTATTGAGAGAACACGTAGTAGTTTTTAGTTTTTCTAATGGGACAAACAACACACGCACACGCACACACACACACACACACACACAAACACACACACACACACACACACACACACACACACACACGCACACACAGATCTCTCAGGAGTTGGTTGTATAGCTAAAGCCATTTCTGTGGCACTGTTCCACATTAGCATAACAGTCTGAGCAGTGCTGCATCTGCTCAACATTTCTTTCAACTTCAGTCCAGTTAAATCATTTCCATAATTCATGAGTGTATTTGCATGCTAAGCAGCAAATAGAGTGAGATATGTCAGGCTTTAATTGTTACTCGGCCTGAAAGGTCAGTTCAGTCAAGAGCTTATGACAGTGTGTGACAGCCAACGAACAAAAACAGCAACAAAAAACAGAGTGGGTGAAAACAATTCTGGGTCTGAATGGCCTTGCTTTGAGATGTTGTCAGAGAGAGAGAGAGAGATAGACAGAGTGAGAGAGAGAGAGAGAGAGAGAGAGAGAGAGAGAGA
>CALSBV010012138.1:743956-772372 GCA_943590825.1 Bovichtus diacanthus
GTTGTTTTTAAGGTTCCTGTTTTAGAAGCTAAATCATTACCAATTGACCGCTTGGTTAGAACACACCATCTGTAGTTTATTTTAATTTAATCCCACATACAGTTTCCTGCTGCAAGAAATACTCAAATGTGTTTTTTAAAAGACTTATCTTCAGGATTGTCCGCCCCAGAAGAGCGACTGCATAAGTAATTTCAGCAAGTGCCACGAAACATAGGTTTACCTTTAAGTGGCGTATTAATTATGACGGGAGGAAAGGAGGAAGTCAGGTGATGTTGTTATTGCTAGATAGAGCGACAAATTCAATGTAGGTCGGAGGTTAGGGTGGATGGATAGGTGAACAAAACATCAGACTTTAACAAAGGAAACTTCAAACCAACAACATTGTTTTTTTGAAGCATTACTACAATTGTTCCATACCTGAACCATGTGTTTGTTATTGTAACCATGGCGACAAAGGTCCCCTAACCTTAATTTAGTCCTTATTTTAACCAAAAACCCTCCATCACTCTTCTATCTGGATGCAGTGAGGAGTCAAAAAGCAGTATCAATGCTGCTCTCACTGTATTTTTTATGACACAAGGACTGTGCTGGATAAGTAATCATAATCCGTTACAAAGGACACTGGGTTGTACCAGCTATGCGTAAGATCTCTATAAGTTAGGCCAAGTTAGGGTGTCGACATTAACGGCTTAGTAACTACTAGTTAGTTTGTAACTAAGTCAGCAACTAAAATTGGTTGCACCACGACTACTCGGGGCATAACTTAATGTTGGGGACTCATGGGACTCAATTTCCGAGGCTCCTTCACGAGTGTCAAAACACTACATCACTTGCTGTTCCTGCAACCCGAAATGCCCTAAACTCTGCCCGAGGACTAAATGTACAGGAGCTATTGGTTACTGTAGGCTGTGAACTTGATACCACCTTTTTAAACCTTGGTGTGAAACCGTGACACAGCAATGTGTTCCTCTCTTTAGTCCTCCCCGCAGGAGCTCCTAGGGCAGACCACCTGCTCCACATACACGTCCCTGATCCTACACGTCTTTGTTTGTTGTTTGTTGTCTTTGTTGGACCAAGCACACATTACTCTAGGTGTGCCCGTGACAGGCGTACACACACGCACACAAACTTGTTTTTTTCTGTTAGATATTAAGTTGAATTAGATATTGTTGGTTTTTACATTTACCTTTTTAATAAATGCTTTATTGAAAATGCAAGCACATTTGTTCAATGTTGTACAACAGTGATTTATGTATAAAATACTTCCTAAATCCTTCAACTTTTACTAGCTATTGATATAGTCATTTTGTCATTATTGTTAATGTAATTATTAATCAGGGTTCTCTATTTCTAGTCTAATATATTTTATGAAACTACATGAACTGGCGATAGTTTTCCTTTGACCCAAAGGTGGTGCCCCTTTATGTGTGATATAATGTAAATGAATTCATATTTATATATATAATCCATAATTTTTAAATAATTACTAATTCTTTATGATAACCATTTTAATGCCTTTTTGAGCTACTGCACCTACTTAATTGTAGTGGCAGTTTTTGATCAACCCTTATTTATTAATATTAATTATTATTATTTGTTAACAACCAGACTTGCTCATACCAAACCCCAACATTAACTAGTTTGGACATTTGGACAGTCATAATTTAAGGAAGTGGCCAGTCAATGAACAAAGATACAGTTCCATCGCACATTACCTCAGTGGCTGGCACGAGCCATACAGTTTGTCATAGTAGAACATTTTAGTAATCAAGATTGATATTGAAATATCATATTGATAAATTAGGTCTCTACTGGATTACTGTGTTGCCTAGTGGCATCCAATTAAGGAAACAATTATGTTGTGCGGAATAAAAACTGCAGATTTACCATTAGTGAGTATACTTCTGTGATTTACACCTGACCTAGGGCATGTGTAACTATTAAGTTGTTACTTAGACTAATGTTGTAACTTATCTCTGTGGTGCAACCACTTTATTTTAGTAATGCATAGATCACAAGTTAATAATCATTTACTTAGTTTTGTAAAATAAATAGGCTAAGTTTGAACCTACACACAGGTGGTGCAACAGGCTGCAGATATTTATTCAGGTCATCATTCCCTCTTTAATATCTATTTAATATTGCTGAAAAAACATTACTATTTATTAAGTATATATTTAAGTTTCTGGTCAAAAAACAAATAATTAGTAATTTAGCTTTGCATAATAGTCATTTTTACTGAATAGAGCTTGATATATATATATATATATATATATATATATAGTTATATATATATATATATATATATATAGTATATATACACACACACGCACACAACTAATCACAAGAACAGGACACTGCTGGAGGAGGCAGCAAAGACAAAAGGGCAGCAGGGTGATTACACAGGGTGGGGCAAACAAATCACAAAAGGCGGGAAAACACAAAGACAGGAAGTAAAATATGAAACAAGGTGAGTGTTCTTTACAAAGTAAAACAGGAAATAGAAAAACTAAAAGCCAGGATCATGACAAATTCGACATAGCTAATGACCAAAATGAAAGAAGGGGAGAGGGTGATTGATGTGTGACACCCTGCTCACCCACACAAAGAAACCAAGTGAAAGTGCAGGTAAATTCACTGAAATGCACAAATAAAAAACAAATACAGAACTGTCACTTCTTGACCAAACTATTCCCATTATACAGCACTGCATGACAGTACAGTGGGATGTTCTTGCCCCACAGGCTGTAAAGCATTGTGAGGGCTCGTCAAGGACACAGACGCTCAATTCCGCCTTGTTATGTCAGAGTCAGAAAATGGCTGTGATCCCTCCGATGGCTGGATGAGTGCTGGAATATCCACTTAAGGCTAAGTCAATGTCTTCCTTTTGCATATCGCAGAAACATCACTTAACATTTCACCTCAACACTTCCAACTTCAGTGTTATAAAAGTGACACATATTACCTACTAAAGGAAATGGGAGCATGAAATGGCCCATAAATCATAACAAGCACCACTCTCTCCGGAAACATGCTGATGAGTTCTCCAACTTGGGTCTAAATATTATGACTCAGTGAGGATGTGTGTGAGCTGCCGGCAATCAACCAAAGTGCAGGTTGTCAACTATTTTACAAACCAAATAATTTCATGTTGTGATCGGACATCACATCAAACTGATTGGCAGCAAGGTGTCAGAGAGAACTGAGTCAAAGACAAAGGTGAGAGCAAAAACGGCTTAATGTCAGGCAAGGGGGCAAGGACTTGAAACAGGACAAAGACAGGTGGGAAGCAACCTTTGGTACAGTAGAAACCCATCTGGGATGATGAAAAGTAAGAAGCTGAAGAGAAAAAGAAAAGAAAAAGACACAAAGCAACAGGGGTCCAGGAATAGGATACCCCCGAGAGGCCATGAGCTAGCTGCAGGAGACCGTACAAATAACAGATTCATTAAAAATCTTATTTTTTTAAATTAAAAAAGCACCGCAAAAGGAGAAAGGCTCTTTTAACTTTTAAAAATTCATGAGAACAAAAAAAACAAGATTTAAATAATCAATGAAGTTACGCTGCTGTGCGTTGTGCGTAAATGCAATATGCCCTCTCTAGGGCCATGGGAAGGTGAAGATAGATCAGTCACATCACTGCTCTCAGAGCTCTGACACGGCTAGGCCAATCACAGTTGAACGTGATGAGGATAGCTCCGCAAATGAACACTTCACTTTATGTTTTGATGGTTCCAAGCATCACAACATGAACACACATGGTACCCAGACATCTTCAAAAAAAAGCAGAATATCAAGTAGTAACGGAACATTTGGATGAGAGTCCTGCTGCCTTCAGATGCTTCAGGGACTTCATGAGCTGACATGCTCATACTATAGAGCAGCTGTGGACAGTAGATACTGTAAGATTAACCTACAGTCATAGATCAGTGCAGTCTGGTTTTGGCCTACAGACTTTCCTGCTTTAACCACAGTGTTTCATTTAAATAAATGATTTATATTTTAAGCATTATTCCCTTGTTGCAGCATGTCTGCAGCAAGTAGCCTATTTAGTAGCCCTGATTAATGTCTTTATATGTGAGGCCAATCTCAAAATGAGAACCTCTCCCATCAGGGCCGGCCACTGGCATTAACACTCCTTTTGTCATCACTTCACTGAGAACAGACAGACATGCAGCAGGTGTGCTGCTTGCTCCCATGGATGTATAAAATCTCTCACTGCTAACATTTTGTACGGCGTTAAGGTGACTCACTCGACTCAGTCACTGTTTAGCAATGCAATGGCATTGGGTAACGTCTGCGTTTTTGACTTTTTGAGAAGAGTCAGGTGTTAATGCGGCTGCGGCAAGAAATCATGGCTCATAAAAGAACATTTAGGACTGGACTCAAGGGTGGAGGAAAAGAAATTTGGAGATGAAGAAAAGAACACATGATAAAGGCATGTGTGAATCTGATTGAATACATTTGTCATTTCTCTTGCAACATTAAAGTGCTGTTTTTAAACCGACATAAAATACAGAATATTTTATCCTTGCACGCTGGCTAAAAATAATAAATGCATTATAACACTGAGATGCTGATTCTAAATAGTTTTTTGGTAGTACAACTGCTGCTGGTTAGCTGGCCTGAGCTGACTACAAAGTAAAGTTATGAATGTATGATTAGTTTTAACTGAAACGCTTTTATTCAGAACAGGCTTGTTCTTTTTGAACTGCTTGTTAACTGACCTGAGCTGGTTATAAAACATTTTATTACAACAAGCTTATTTTATGCTATTTCCTTCTATAAAGGCGAACTTTGCTTGTTATCTAGCCACCAGCGTTTTCTTGCAACATGATATTTGTGTTTTGATTTATAGTTTTAATACATAACCTATTAAAGATAGCCTATGCAACATTTTGACATTTTGTTGAATTGTGTACATAAAGTAACATCGTCAGAGACCTCAGGCCATCTACTCCTGCAAGTTTGTTGCTTTTGTAGTTTAAATATGTTGACTTTATTATTTTTGAATACTTTGCAATTGTTAATTGATTCATAACTTACCAAATTCTATTATATATTTTTTTAATAAAGTAAGGGATTAGTTGTTTATTTATTTTTCCATTTCTATTTTGTGTATGTGTATGTGTATGTGTGTGTGTGTGTGTGTGTGTGTGTGTGTTCATTCAGTTATGAGCAGTGTGTATGTTTTGCTGGTTTGGCTGGCAGTGTTTTAGGGCCACAAACAAATTCTTGTTTAGGGACTACGAGCTCTGTAGGTCAGCTATGAGTCTGGTGGGGGTAAAGAACTTTCAAAAAGCTAAATAAGATAGTAATGAACAGGCAGCATGTTAGCAACTAGGAATAGAAGCCATGAAATAGGAGTAAAACAGGATACGGAAGACATATCAGAAGAAGTAAATGTCGGCAGGCTCAAAAAGTAACGTTCTCTAAAAGAAACAAAAGAATGGTTCCATTCCAGCGTCCACGCCCTCGAGAACGATAAATAGAAGCATTTTCTGATCTGGCCCGACTATTAACAGGATGACATCATCTGTATGTAACTTCATAACTGTTCCACATCTTCTTTTATAAATGATGTTGTATGATGTAAGAGCGCTCTGGTTACGATTTGGTTTGGTTTAGATTAAAAAAATGACATAGATAGGTTTAGGAATGTTCATGGTTTGGGTTGTAATAAGTAACGGGACACATCATGGTTTGGGTTTATAGAACTACTTTGCTTAGATTAGGGGACTTTAGTCGTTTCAGTTACAGTAACAAACATAAGGTTCTTCTCGGGAGGACAGTCTCTGTCCACTCTATAGTAAACCTGAGAATGGGGCTTAAAAAAAGTTTTTTTTCTTCCTGAAAATTCATAGACAAAATACAGATAGTCTTGCAGAGAAATATAGAGCAGAACACACAGCTGGGAGTCTTCATCTTTGAAACACAAATCTTCTACACTTCTCCCTACTTTTTATTTCTATTGCATTACAGTTATCAAAGAGCAAATGGATGCGAGAGAAGGAAAGAATGGATTTTCTAGAAAATGAGAATCAATGATAACATTAGAACAGAAGAGGCTGATACAGCAGCTGGATTAATTAAGGGGCAGGGGAGAGGACCTATAGATTCAGCTCCTAAAGATCTTTCCAAGTGGACAATAAGATTGGTAATGATTGGGATATTGTTCTCACTCTTTGTGTCCATTTACAAAAACAAATGAAAAAAGGAATAATACATTATCTCTTTTGAACAGGTTTCATGAACTCCTGGATAGTTTTGAGTAGGTGGAATTTACAAAGCAAATTTAACTTGATTGAATTGAAATAATTTTGAAAGGTGGACTCACTTACAGGAAGTGTCCTTTTGTGTTTAGCTTGGCTTTTAATAAGAATAAAGAGCAGAGAGGATGCGACACTGCAGCCACCTGAATACCCTTCTGCTCGCCCTCCCTTTACAAGACTGTGGTAACGAGCCGCAGAGTAAAGTAACTCTTTCAGGACCTTCTTTTCGCTCAGCCATCCTTACCATAACAGTACTTTAGGAGCAATAAAATACAGGCGGGACTAGAGTTACTGCAGTTTCACAAGTGTGGGTGATCTACGGGGGCCTTCAGGTAACCTAGTGAAAGGCGCTCTCCAGAGCAGAGTTTGGTTGTGCGTTCTGAGCTACTGTAGAACATGGCGGCGCAAGATGGTGGACATGGTGTAGATATAAAGGGCTCATTCTAAGGTAAGGGAAACACAACAATTCTTAGTTACAGGTGATTGTACACTAAGAAAAACCTAGTTCTGAATATTATATTCCTGCTAATAGATCCCACTAAATACTACTGTCCCTTTAAGCAGAACTTTGTTTTTGATTTTAAGATAAGCAAATTGTTAATTTTATGAGTTTGCCTTCTTGCTGTTTTTTGTTAAAGTGGCTTTTTATGGAAATAAACTATGTTTTACTAGCCTTTATCATCAGCTGATGTAGCACAATCTATGCATAATTAACAGATACAAATTACAAGCATCTGTAGCAACAGACATGGCAAGAGTTACCAGCATGCTGCTGTATATTTGAAGGACAAACAGCGCAGATGAATCAAGACTGAGTGTGGGACTGAGAACGTGGGCATGCAGGTAAACAGCTGGTGCAGAGAGTGAAACAGGGACACATGAGTCCAAAAGTCTTTGGGACTCAAAACACCATCCACAAAGTATCAGTGTTGTGCAAAGAACAATAACACATGAATGCAAAGGTCCTGATGAGCAGGTGCACATGTACAACTGCAGCTTTAATACTTGTTGTTGTAAACACACAGGGCCGGACGTATGATGGCTATGCATAATGAAGGATACTTGAGAATCACTTTAGTTTTTGGGCCAAATCAAAGTGATCAAAACATTTTTTTTTTGCCACAAATCAGGACCAAGCACGAAAACATAATCCAAATATGTATATATATATACTATATGTACTGTAGTTGCTGTGCCTTCATTATTATCTTAGTGTAAGGAGGATATGCTGTATGCTGTGTAACATTTAAAGTGTTAATATTACCTTAAGCAAACATTTTGTTTTGAATCAAAGCACATATTAAAAACAATCATTTATTTGAATTGTATGTTTTTATGCAAATACCACTATATATGACAATAACAAAGTAAAAAGGATAACGTTTAGCATTTTTAAACGTTTACACTGAATTCGAAATCATCATTCAACGCGGTGGTGAAAAAAGTAGGGAGGCTTGGATGAGGGGCCCAATTTGGCACATTTTGTCCCCCTGTCCATAATTCCTATTGGCATGCCTGGTAGTTCAGCAAGAACAGCCTTGCGAATAGTCCACGTACAGTGTTCTTATTTACATTTTCTTTATCACCAACTGAATGCCTGTGAGTTCCAGTGGCAACAAAGCGCAATGCGATGCACACAATGTGGGCTACTGTAATTACACGGCTTCGTCCGGTGGCAATACTAAAGTAAGATTACAGCTCATTAAGTTCGCATTTATAACGTATCCCTCAGCTGAGAATCCGTATTGCTCATAGAGAATATTGTCAGGAAAGGCCAACGGATCTAATCGCCTCTAAACACTCTCTCCCTCCGAATAGAACCTTGTTTTTTAATCCGAAGTTCTGAACATATCCTCCTCCGGATCAGATTAGGTGAGCAGCACAAATTAACACAGCGATGTAGCCCGATTAAAAGACAGCCACCTTTGCGACATTGAAAACTCTGAAAATACTTTTCGGCTCAACATACATGGCTAAACATTCATGCTGCTTCAACAGGGAACAATCGTCTCAATGTTTAAAATAAATCAACAATGACTGTCTGTTGAAATGGAAAAAAACAGGAAAAAGAGGTGAGTCTGCAGCAGAGCGCACTCTGTTTGACTGCCACCAGTGCTGCATAACATATAAGGGATTGCAACTTTGTTTTTTCCCCATTGTTTTCAGATGTAGTCATATTATCTTAGTATGTGTGGATGAAATGTTTTGCAGCTGCTTGGAATTTCAGCGTTGCACAAAGAGGTGACTGTGATGGCAGGAAATAAAGCTCTGGGGTCAGAGTCTCACCACAGAGACAGCCTCTCTGTCTGTTCTGCTGTGTAAACTCAGCGGCTGCAGGAAGAGATGGAGCCACACAACCACGGTCTCTGAGGAAGCTGTCATTGCCATGGAGCTCAGCCTCCCTGAGACACCTGATCTGAATCCAATCATGGCAGCCGTCTGTGTGTGCTCTCTGTGAACAGCAGCCGCCCAGGAGACCGGCTGCTGCTGGTCTCTCTGTCCACATGAATCTAATGCAGATCCATCTCGGCCCTCTGCTGCCAGCCTCCTCCTTCAGCTGAACCACACGCTGCTTTTTCACTATAGCAGTCATCGTAGTGTTGATGCATATGAGATATTCAGTCTCAAATTATTGCCTTCTGAGTGAGGGAAGGATTTTAGTCTGGTCCTTTTATTATACTTACAGTCATGTGTGAGGCTTTTTTGGTTGATACAATACACAAGAAGCTCTGTCGCTTTTTCCCACCAAGAATATAACAGAAAACACCATGAAAGAAAAGTTGTTTCTACACCAACCAGCTCTCTTTCTTAATCTTGTCTTTGCAGTCTTGGCAGTACATGTTATTCACATTTCAAAATTTAAAAGGTCAAACAATTCCTTTTTTTTAGACTGCATATAAAGCAAAGTTAACTGCGTATGATTCCACCAAACAAACAGATAGATTTGCTGTGCCGTGGTCGCCCTAAACTGGGTGAGACAAGAGTTGCTGTTTGAAAGTGGTGGGGGACACAACGAAGGCCGGGGTTCTTAAACCAAATTAAACACATGAAACTGAAAACTGTTTTCTTTGAAATCAATCTTGCAAATAACACATTATGAAGTTGGTAGTTGTGCTTTTCCATCCAATTCAATAGAAGAAGTAAGTATGTCAATGAAAATATTAATAACTAACTCAAACTATTTCAAATGTTTTACACTGACTCTCTATAATAGATAATGATCAGTCATTTACTGCCTTCTCTGTGATTTAGTAATTGATCTATTGATCAGGTACATTGTTTTCAGCCCTGAGTAGTGTCAGCAGATCTTCTACTTACAGCCCAACAACCACCAACCAGGGAGGAAATGAAGGATTTTGAATCCTCTTTTAATGGTCACACACATGTGCACTGCACAGCACACAGTGAAATGTAGATTCTGCATTTAATCCGTCCTAGTATTAGGAGCAGTGGGCAGCTACTATCCAGCGACCGGGGAGCAGTGTGGGGGACGGTGCCTTGCTCAACGACACCTGGGCATATCAATATTTTGATCAACTCATGGACATGGACATGATGTCCACGTTTTTCTACACATGAAGAAAAACTGAGGCACACACTTTAGTAGAAGGTACGTACTGTGCTCTTCCTGTGTTTTATTTTTGAGGATGATCTGTGGGTATGTTTGTGTCAGTGGTAAAGATGGTAATTCTAAACACTGCTGCCGTTTATCTATTTGTATGTTATCTCCAGGTCTTTGTTTGGCATGTTAAACATGTGTGTGTAGCGATGGCAGCCCTTTTAAATCTTTCTGTATGATGTGTCATCACTTTATTCGCTGTTATTTCCTCTATTAAGGAGATGAATGAAAAAGGGAAACAGGCCTGAGGGGAACTTATTGGGCCTTAGTTGTTCATATCTGTCAGAGGCCAGATGAGATGCGCTAAATGAAAACCGAGCCCAATATTTCTCTTTGATCTGTGAATGCCTCGGGTGCACTCGCATCCCGCAATTGAGAGATTAATATGTCTGTCATCATTATCATTAACTGTGTAAGAGGGATTGAGATTGCTTGCTGCAGACTTCGTTTTCGGCACATTATGTTGATTTCTTACAAGATGATGATGAAACAGACAGAGCATGAGTCTGAACTCATGTGAACAGCAAAGGATTATAAAAAGCAATGGCAAACTTTGCAAAGATGACAATAAACACCATTTGTCTTCATAGCTGCAGGTAAAACATGAAGTTCAGCTGAAAGGCAATGAGGCTCATCGGAGCACACACACACACATGCACACACATAAACACACGCGCACACCAAACACACACACTTGAGAAACTTGTCCCGGATCATAAACACTGTGCACTGTAGCATTTAACCCATATTTCAGAGATGTATTTAATGTTGAAAATATGAAGAATCCTGATCATTATATAGTACTGTTTCTTTTTCTGTGCACACCATAATATAAAGGCTCAGGGAGATTAAAGCAGTGCTCGGCTTCCTTCCTGCTCATACTTTCTGAATCCAGTTTGTCTTGCGGCAGGCAGACACAGTGATGGATTGCTCTGCTGTTTGAATGCAAGGTCGCACACAAAACATTTGTACTTTTCTAAAAACATGCAGCATTATTTCCATAAATGCAATCAATCTGCAGACACTTGCCTGAGTCAGCATGTCTGTCGGTCTCACACCGAGCCGTTTCAATACCATGTCCACGTGTGTGCCTGTCACACTCGGTGTTGAGGAAAGTATTTTTGCATCAGCACTCAGTCGTCTCTGTGGACAAAGCCATCACTGACAGAATGTCTGTCCATTCTTCTCTGAGTTGGAGAAATTGTGGTAATCACAGTAACATATGCCGAATACTTTTTTATCAAAAGTGTCGACTGTATCGAGATCAGTTGATGATAATTATTGAACTTGTCACTTTTCAGAAATCATGTAAACTAATGAGTATGTTTATGTGGATTATTAGCATTTTTTACGTCACTGGCTCCACTAGTGTTAAATGAATGGGTGAGGAAACAGATTCAATAATAGTGTGGAAACAAGGTGTTGAATAAGTGTGTTCATTTTGTTAATGAAAACTACAACTTTTCTTTTTGGACAATGACGAGACGGCACCGACATCATTAAACAGTAACTGTGACATTTAACATGCAATAGTGTTGATAATAATAGACAAGGCTGAAATGTAGTTAAAAAAAATTATATATATATTTTCATTTCATTATTTTCGACAAAAAAGGAGACATTGTTATACTGACTATTTTTATTTTCAATGCAGCAGTTCCATGTCCTGTGCCGCACGCCGCATCAGGATTATGTAATCCCAGTTTCTCTCTTCTTTGTTTATGTAGTCAGGCTGGCCGCACATGCTGGCATGTTATTGCATGTGAGTCCTTGATTGTATGCCCCACTTGCTAGATAATGGCCGCTATTCTGCACTTCAGTTACCACTGAAAACACCCTCCCTGCCCACAGTGATGGCGTCATGATCAAAGCGTAACACACACCCTCATAGTTTTGCGGGTTGCCACCATTTCGGCTCAGCCCCCTGCGTGTTTGCTAGTGCCGTCAGCCGTGAGAGAAAAGATAACCTCCCTGGCGGAGGTAACATGAAACAGTCCACATGGTCAGAATGATGCACACTGAAGCCGGCCAGTTTCCAGTTGAATGTATTGTTGAATATTTTCCTGTGACACCTGTGCACAGATATAAATGACATTCCTTTAATCCAACAATTACCTTCGCTGCATGGGCCCATCCATACATCTTGCTGTGTCTTATTAAAACTTCTATTACCTGCTCCACTGTGGGCTACAGAGGGCTGAGCAGCCATCTGTGGCCTGCCCGCTCAGCTCCCTGCTTTCTGCTGGTAATCTGCACTGAAGCCGGTACAGAGAGGGATTAGTAAACAGGGAGAAATAGAGAAAATGGGGGGAGAGAGCTGCTAATATTCAGTGGTGTGAGTTTCCTTTAGTGCAGAGTCTGCTTTTTGAGGCCCACTGACATTATCAAATGGATTGACATTTCAAATATTTGCAGTGCTCAGCGGGTCCAAATGTGGTATAAGTGAACCATGGGCCTCCTCCTCGCCGCCCAGCAAGCCATGCATGGCCATTTCATCACAAGCACAGAAATGAGATCCAACAGCCTTTGCTTCCCAGACCTTTACACTGCAGACAATGCAATCCAAAGAGCAGGTACCGGTACTTTCCTCTAAACAGGCCACTGCCCTGCACCGACTGCAATAGCTTAAGTGCAAGAGGTGCATTTTGAAGCACGGGCATTAAATGATTAATTTAGGTCAGAGTGCTAAAGCTGCATGTACACTATCTCCTTTTAGCTACAGTAGATATTCCTCATGTGCGCCCGAACAACATGTAGCACTAATCCACACAACCTTGGAACGAGGCAGCAGTAATGACAGCAAAGCCAGTGTTGTGTTTTCCATCTTAAAGCTTGTACAAAAAAAAAATACTGTCAGAACCACCTTAGAAAAAGACGAGTGCTGTGAAACTAATCTTGCCAAAACAGATTAAGCTCCATGAGTGAATCTGTCCCAGTTCACCCACATGAAAAGACATCTTGGCATGGCAAAGATATTAAAAGAAAGCTCGAAATCCAGATAAGAGCAAAGACAACTGACTTGACTCGCTTGTGTAAGACTCGACACAAGAGCGTCTAAAATGAAAGTGTTTTGTTCTAAAGTTAGCTCAATGCTGCGTCTGTTGTCAGATAATATGAGAATAAAGCAAGGCTTGTGGCTGCAGCTGTCACTCTGATGAGTTTTACATGCCGTTTTCATTCTGTGACTTCACTTTTTAATTTGCCTCTGGGGCTCCAGCATGAGACCAATTTAACAAACCATGCCGTAATGGTTCCATATCCTTTTTTAGCTAATTTTCATAGTTTTTACACATTGAAAAAGATTACTTTTCCATCTTAGAAAGAAGAGTATAGTGCTGCTACCTCACCTGTCAATTAGGTACCTCTGTGAGGTAATTTAAACGATAACTAGAATCCAACATAATTTTAAAAAAGCTGAAAGAGGCTAAAACAGTACATTGATATTTGTTTTAAGTATTTATTAGTTTATTTATTACATTTAAAAAAATGTATGTAGCACTTACAGTGGTTTAGCTTATTTCAATCTATTGTACTGCACTTCAAATGATTACACCCATTTAAAGCTAATGTACTTGCTGTTCGGAGTTGTATCCTCATGATTGTTTGCACTTATTGTAAGTCACTTTGGACAAAAGCGTCAGGTAGACGAAATTTAATGTACTGTAATGTAATATATGATTACATGGCCTTTTTTGTACAGTAATCAAGTCCCTCATGAGGGTCAAACACTCCACCAATGTGTGCTCAAATAAATTTGCTTTTCATTTGAGTTGAGAGAGGCTCTTTTGTCAGCCATGACAGGTTTTCATCTTTCCTTGGCTCAACCTTTTGCTGTTTGTGTTTGATTTAATGCAACCTGTGATCACCACTGGACTGCAGACTGAGAAGAGAAAAAAGAGAAGTGAAACAGAGAGAGAGATAGAAAGAGATTTTCTTTACACTTGATTTAGAAATTTTTCATCTTCACAAACAGTTTACAAATAAAGTGCAAAAAAATCCATTTATGTTTTAAAATTTAAAATAAAAAACTTGCGCAAAGAGCAATTCATCTTTATTAATAAAACAAACAATGTCCTTTGGGCACAAACGCTGTTTAAAAGTCTCTAAATCCTCAATGTGTTTATAAAATCTGAACTCCAGCCAGAGTCTGGCTCTTATGTTACACAGCCAGACTGCCTTTGCCTCCTGCTCTTCTCTATTCTCAATTCTGTTTTTTCTGCTGACATATTAGGCCATTTTGGCTTCTCCTGAGAGGAAGTTTAGGAGCTGCGACTTTTCCTTCTTTGTCTTTTTGTAGGCAGCTCCCATGATAAAAACCCTCTCAGTAAAAACTACATCAAAGACACTAAAAAACAATGGTAAAAGAGAAAAGAAACTTGTAAGTCTCTTACACTCAGTAAAAACATGGAAAACAGTCTCGCGGAAATCACAAAATGGGCACTTGTTAAAAAACAGCAGGAAATAATAATAGAAATAAAATCGGAGGTCGGCAGTTCGCTTTTTAAGGGGAGATCCTCCAATGTGGGCCAGGTCCGCTTTCTCCAACCAGTCAATTTGTTGCACACAGTGGAGGGTCTGTTGCACAGTCCAGTTCTGTGGATGTTTTTCACATAGTATTATTAATATTTTTTGTCTGGTCTGTGCAGAGACAGTTTGCCCGGGTTAGTGGCCTTGAGCAGGGGGCCGGTCAGCTCTCCTAGCCCTGGCCTATGGTAGATTTTGGGAAACAGGTCTGCTGGGTCCGGATCAGCCTTTCCCTAGCTGTAGTTGGTTATGAGGCTCCTCTCCTCTCCAGAAAGCCTCTGGCTCCAGAGCTCCAGGATCCTCTGGGCCACCCGGACAGAGTTCAGACCCAACAGAGAGCCCAGGGCCCGGGCATCACTCAGCGCCAGCCCCACTGCATCTACCAGCTGCTGCAGGCACAGGGTCTGCACATCGCCACCATCAGGCCGGGTGCCGCTGCTGCTGATGTCCAGCTTGGCTACGTAGATCTGTGGCTATTTCAACAACCAGTGCAGGAAGTCAGACTTTGGACAACACACCTTTTCCTTTTTCCTGGAGAAATCAGACCAATATTAATGCCCAATGAGCTGGAAACAAAACATCACAGACTGTGCAGAGCGGACTGCAGCTCCTGCATCTTCAGCAGCTCCTCGATCTGTGACTTGTTGTCCTCAGAAACCTAAGGTAGTTCAACACAAAATTCCTTCAGCAGTGTCACCTCCTCCTCATACTCACTAGAGTAGAGGAAGGAATAAAAACTCACAGCTCGCCTTCTGAATGGTTCCGTTCAGTGCACCCTGTACTTTAACGTCGAGCAGGTTAGCCAAAGCCATTTGTTTTACTTTGAGGATTTCAATATATCCTCGATCTCCTGTGGACTCACTCATTTGCTCTAGTTCCAATACATCGCTCTACAGGTCTTTCATAGATCTGGTGATGTCTCGTGTGGCATTGAGGGTGTGCTGTTGACAAAGAACTTTTATATCAGTCTTACCATGGTCCCACCACTGCCTAAGACAAAATTAAAATTAAAATGACCCTTTCTCAGTGTAAAAACACTCCAGAAATAAATAAGCACCTCCCTGAACTTTTTATCAAATATTAAAACTGAGTAAAATGCCAGTATCAGAATCAGAATCAGAAAACCTTTATTCGTCCCACAGCGGGGAAATTTACAGCGCTACAGCAGCAAAGGGACAGTGCAAATAAAAGGTTAAGTGCAAATGTATAAGTACAAGATATAAGTACAAAAAACACAACAACAAGTAAGCCGCAGGTTGACGTAATACGGTAAGTGAACAGTGAGAGTAATACTCTAGCAGCCAGTGGTAACAATAATACATAGTAAAAAGAGATATATTGCACATACGTATTGCATGTGATTGTATTGCACAGTAAGGTAAGTAAGTAAGCACAGTAAGAATAGTAATAAATAGTAACGGGGCGTATTGCACATGAGCGGAGGAACAGTGGTGTTACAGCCGCATTGAGTGTGTGATGGTCTACCAGGGGCCGTGGTGATTGTATAGTCTGACTGCTGCAGGAAGGAAGGACCTGCGGTATCTCTCCGTGTGACACCGCTGGTGAAGCAGCCTGTCACTGATGGAGCTGTTCAGTGCGGACAAAGTGTCCTGGAGGGGGTGGGACATGTTGTCCAACAGGGATGACAGCTTGGCCATCATTCTCCTGTCTCCCACCACCTCCACAGTGTCCAGAAGGCTCCCCAGGACAGAGCTGGCCTTCTTTACCAGTTTGTTAAGTCTCTTCCTGTCAGCGGCAGAGATGCCGCTGCTCCAGCAGACCACTCCATAAAAGATGGCTGAAGCCACCACAGAGTCCTCCTGCACTCCAAACAACCTCAGTCTCCTCAGCTGATAGAGTCGGCTCTGTCCTTTCTTGTACAGAGCCATTGAATTGTCTGACCAGTCCAGTTTATTGTTCAGGTGAACACCCAGATACTTGTAAGATTTTATAATCTCAATGTCCGTTCCCTGGATGTTCACTGGTGAGGGTGGAGAGTGTTTGCGCCTTCTGAAGTCCACCACCAGCTCCTTGGTCTTCCCTGAGTTGAGCTGGAGGTGGTTCTTCTGGCACCAGAGAGCAAAATCCTGAGTAAGTTCCCTGTACTCCTTGTCGTCCCCATCAGAGATGAGGCCAACAATAGCAGAGTCGTCGGAGAACTTCTGCAGGTGACATTTTGCCGTATTGTGGGTGAAGTCTGCGGTGTAGAGGGTAAAGAGAAACGGCGCCAGAACCATTCCCTGGGGGGCCCCTCGTGCTGCTGACAATTGTGTCTGACTGACACTCCCGGGTCCTCACGTACTGTGGGCGATTGGTGAGGTAGTCCAGGATCCAGGTGGTGAGGTGGTGGTCCACCCCTGAGCGCTGTAGCTTGTCTCCCAGAAGACAGCGTCATCCACCCCAGTGCCAGGCTGATAGGCGAACTGTAGCGGGTCCATTGATGGTCTCATGAGGGGCCGAAGATATCCAAGGACCAACCTGTCCAGGGTCTTCATCAGCTGCGATGTCAGCGCCACCGGCCTGTAGCTGTTGAAGTCCTTGGGATGAGAGGTCTTTGGCACAGGTACCACACAAGATGTTTTCCACAGCTGTGGTACCCTCCCTTGTTTCAGGCTCAGGTTGAAGAGTAGCTCCACTATCCCGCACAGCTGGTCTGCGCAGGATTTGAGGAGCCTTGAGCTAATGCCATCTGGACCCGCAGCCTTTCTCACCTTACACCTCTTGAGCTCTCTCCTCACTTGGTTTGTTGTGAGGGACAAAGTGCAGGTAGCAGGTGGGGGGTGTGGGGGGTGTGGCAGGAGACAGGGTAGGTGTGTAGGGTGACTGGTAGCTATGGGTTGTGGTAGGAGGATGGGTGGCGATGGGGGAGGTAACAGGGTCGTATCCTGGTGATACAGACAGTGGGGGTTGCAGCAGGTGGGAATGGGCCGGGGGAGGGGTGCCTGACTGATCAAATCTGTTGAAGAAAATGTTCAAGTCATTCACCCACTTTATGTCCTCCTTGGGCTGCTGGGAGTCTGGTTCATTGAACCCAGAGATGGTTTTTAGGCCTCTCCAGACTCCGCTGACATCCATCTGCTGCAGCTGCTCCTCCATCTTTTTCCTGTAGCTGTTCTTACCCTCCCTGATCATCCACCTCAGCTCCCTCTGTACAATCCTCAACTCGTCCTTATTGCCTGACCTAAAAGCCCTCTTTTTGTCTTTGAGCAGAGCCTTTATGTCAGGATTAATTCAGGGTTTGTTGTTGGCAAAGCATCGTACAGTCCTGGTGGGTACGACGTTCTCAACACAGAAGTTTATATAGTCCGTAATACAGTCCGTGAGGCTGTTAATGTCCTCCCCATGAGGGTCTACGAGCACATCCCACGCAGTACTCTTGAAACAGTCTTTTAGGGCCTCTTCAGACTCCTCAGACCATCTCTTCACAGTGCGTGTGGTCACCGGCTGCCTGTACACAAGAGGTTTGTACACAGGCAGAAGGTGTACAAGGTTGTGGTCGGATCTTCCCAGGGGAGGTAGAGGTGATGAGCTGTATGCCTCCTTGGTGTTGGCATACAGTAAATCCAGTGTTTTATTGTCTCTGGTGGAGCAGGTGACATACTGGGTGAATGTGGGCAGAGTGGCAGAGAGAGAGGCATGGTTAAAGTCTCCAGAGATCAGAAGTATGTATTTCTTGGCAAAACATTTCTAATAAAAACATTATATAAGAGCAAGGAATGATCTGTAAAACCAGCAGGTATGATACTGCACATTTTAAAAGTATTAAAATTATGTTTAAAACAATAAATATGGCATATTCTGGGTGAGGAGATCTTACTCTCTCTGAGGTGGGACCATGTGTACTGTCTTGACCTGTCTTACCCCTTGATAAAATGCTCAACCTCCCGTCAGACTTGAGTAAAAGACTTGGACAACAGGAAGCCCACTCCTCCACTGTGAGATGTGCTATGGCTTAAAAAGACTTCCCCGTCTACTCTCTCCTCCAGTCTGTCTAATTAAAACTGTCGCTGTGCGTCTCTGGTAAAAATAGTACATCAATGTTTAATTTTTTCTGTAAATAAGGGCTTTTTTTTTTGCAACTCTGGCTCCATTTACATTTAAACTCCCCACTCTATAAAAGTATCCATAATGAGTGAGGGATTGAATGCAAAAGTAAAAACGAATTAATTAATTAATTAAAACACACATTGCGGATTTTCCCATTATCGTTGTTTAATTGTTTTTTTAATTTCGTTTTTTTTATCTAAAACCCTCTTGGTCAGTGAGGCCTTTCTCTGGCTCATCTGGCCGAGGTATAAAAAACTGCCAAATCTGGAAAGTAATCCTCAAATTTGACTCTGTGTTGATTTGTTTTTATTTCGGCAGTGTAATTATTTTTTTCTGTTAAAAAAAGCTGTTACTGAAATTAAAACTTGGCAAGTCGCAGCTGTCTGACACACACTCCTCTTCACTAAACTCTTGTCTGTCTGTCCCTGCCTTTTAATTGTCTGTCCCTCTTCCCCAACTTTACTGTTTTTAGCATCACTGGATGCATTCTTAGCGTTTAGCAGCAGGTTTTTGCTTTACAGTGCTGCTGCCTCTTCCTCCTCCATCTCTGCTTCCTCCACCTGCTCATCCCATATAACCCTGTCTCCTCTGCCTGTTCTCCTCCAAAACCACCTGACTCTTCTTCCTGCACCTCACTGATCTTCTCTGTTTCATTTATCTTTTTCTCACCATTTTCAACTGTCTCTTTTTCTTTTTTTTCCCCCGACCTCACTTTCCTCTACCTCACCTAAAATCTATTCCTAATTTTTTTGTACACTGTTTTCACCCGCAGCAATTAAATTAACACCACATATCCCGAGCACCAGGTCAGACACAGCAGTGGCGTGGTGAGTGGAGAGGCCCCGGCGGAGAACCCCCTACCGCACCTCCAAGACCAGACAGAGTTGGGTCCCCACGTCTCAGACAGGCTCTGGCGGTGTGTCCCTCCTCCCCGCAACCAAAACATTTCATAACCGATGAGGTGGCAAAACTCACGTAGTCATAATCATGTACTTTAACATGGAAGCGGAGGTTGAGCTCCACATCCCGGTTATTAAGTATCATATAAAGCTGTCTGCGGTGAGACACTACATGCTCTAGTTACTAAGACTTACAGTACATCCAGACAGGATCTTCGGGGAAACAACCTAATGTAATACCTGTCTCCACGACGTGGTTCACCTTCTCCACCTGGTCCAGGAAAATGATGACGACGCTGTTCATCCGCGAGAGCAACCTAGCGCTGCCGTGTCCGACCTTCTCCCCCACAGCTAGCCCAATATCCTCCACACTACACGGGAAGCCGGCTGATATTTTAATGCTATGCTTCCTCGTGAGTTTGGTCGAATCGACATTCACCATGACGTCAGACGCCGAGACAAACCCACAAAACACCCCAACTACACCCCCCAAAACGCATGTTTTCTAAATTAAACGATCACTAATAAATAAAGTTAAATTAACACCCATTACGAACAAAATAATCAAAAAAACGCACACTCAGTGTATCACTCACACACCACAATCTCCCAGCATGAACTGAGAGAGAGAGAGAGAGAGGGACAGAGAGAGAGAGAGAGAGAGCAGAGAAAGTGTTTGTGTGAGTGAAAGTAAGTGAAATAGCACTCATCAGGACAGTGACTCACACTCATTATTACACTATGTTCCAATGAATAAATCAGGACATAGCCTGATCCAAAAACAACAGAGTGCAGAGGAATCCCTCTATATTTGTCCTTCACATCAGCCTTCACTTCTACTGCTGCTCTGTGAGAAGGAGTCTTACACATTTAATGCAATAATGTGAAATTAAACACCTTTACCCTGAGTACTTATCTTTGACTAATGCATAAATTGGCATTTTGGTGCTGAATGAGACCCGGAGGTGTAATGGCTTGGATGGGGTTGATGATAGAGATTAGTCTTAACAGCAGGCAGGCATGGTGGGATCAGGCCTGGTCAAGGAGAAGCTCAAGCTTAAATGCCGCCTCTGGTTTTCAAATGTCCTGCATTGTTCATTTAAATACTCCTAATGAGGATCCTTAAAGAGTGAAAATGTGTTATCTTCTTCCTCAGAGGCACCGCTGTCTCATTGTTCATGTTGCCTGGCATGAGAGAAATCCATCAAATCTGTTGCCCCTAGGCTGGGGTATACAATTAAAATACTTCAAGACTCTTTGTGATTTATTCAGGAAATAAATGAGCCATGCAGAGTAACACCTGAAAACAATTACAGACAACACTCAGAGAATAGTGATAGTGATATCTGCTCAGTGGCAGGGTGAGGCTCCACAAATCACCCCAGAGCATTTTTCCTTTTATTAATTTTCTCTTATATATTATATATATATTGTTAATATACCTGGAACCAGGCTGCTACTTCTGCCTGTGTTCATCTTCTTTTTTTTTTTAAAGAGGAATACACAGAAGATGTAATGCCAGTTTCCATGTCTGCATATCATAGTAGATGTGAAGAGAGTTCTGTTTCAGCACAGAATATACAACATTATACATCGAGTTAAAAGGTCCACGTGAGAAATGAAGAAACGAAAGTCAGAGGTCAGTCCACTTTTGATTCAAATGAATCAAAACCTCGATTAAAACATATGGCTCCCTGCATGGTGCCTCAGTGCAACTGGTACTGAGCCAGAGAGTTTTGACTTTGGTATACTGTATATTGACCACCAGTAGTCATGTAGACATGTACGTATGAATATTACTTCTAGTGACTGCTCAGAACAAAACAAGCTGCATCTTAAAACAACAAGACTAAAGCTCTGCTCTAATTCAATACATACTAACTACATACATACAGTATGTGCTATGTATACATATATATATATATATATATATATATATATATATAGTATACTTTGCAGCTAGTACACAAGAAATCAATGTCCTTTACAAATTAAAAGCAACTGTTTGTGTAAATAATCTGTTTAATCTGTTTGTGTACGGATTAATCAAACAAGATACAATTAATATCTCAATTTAAGGTCCACTTACACATTTTTGTTCAGAGCTTTCAGTCACATCAAGGCTTTAAACAACTAGAAGCAGGCCTGACTAATTCAGCCCCTGAACCTCACACTGATCTCTTTCACCCACTGGTACTGTACATTTGGGCTGATACCTCATGAGTGTGGTGGCAGCAGGCCTGCAGTGTAATTACAGAGGGTCCAGAGGGAAAATCTTCAGGCATCCATTCGTTAGCTGACTCAGCAGCCGTTTGGACAGGAAGCTGGCAGATAGGTTGGTTGATCTGGGGGTAAGCAATGAGGTGACAGAAGAAAAAGTAGGAGAGTGTCTCCTCTGTGATTGAAGACTGAGCTCCTGACATGCATGATAGCCCCGTGACTCCTGTGGCCCCGGCCCAGGAGAGATAAAGCGATAGCTCTCCTTCTTCTTCTCTGGCTGCAGCCGTAATTCACCGGCCTCTCGTGAAACCTTTTAACAACTTTCCTACAGCCTCTGCACCCCACCCCAACTGCATCACTCACTGCGCTGGAGAGGATACAATATGAAAAGAAAAAAGAGAAATAAAGGAATCAGAGGTTGTGTATTGACTGCAGTGGATAGGCCTGCAATAAACTGAATATAGATACAATGTTCTACGCAGAGAGCATCGCTGATGAAATAGAAATCCTTACAGAGGTGATATGATAAAAGTACAGAAAAAATTAAGTCTTCTCAGAAGATGATTTAGTATCATTTATTGGACACGGACGTGCAATAGGTTTACACACTCATTTCCATTACATTGCAGGGTTTACTGTACACATGTAAATCTCATACATATCTGCTAAGGCTTGTCATCAATTCAGATGCAGTCCAGGAAATGAATTGCACTGTAAATGTTGGTCAACGGAAAGGACCATTGTCTCAGGGAGACCATCAATAAGACATGTAGTCACCACCAATGTAGTCATCACTACTGCTATGCAGTTCACTCCTCACTGCTATATCATATTGTATATGATGTGCAAATAATGTGGTACGGTATAAGATATGTAGCGGAATACAGTATGAGGTGGGATATTCCTGGGAAAGTCCTTGAAACATTTTGGAGAGGACACTTGAAGCAGGCAAGAAGTGTGACACTCCTTGAGAGAACATTGCAGTGATGGTCATCAAGAAATAGTTCCACCACAAAATCCCCCTGTATGTGTATGGATTAAAAAAATTAGATACAACATGGTAATCAGTGAGCTTTAGAGGTGCTGGTTAATGTATTTTTAAACTTTGGACAGAGCCATGCTAGCCATTTCCCTCTGCTTCCAGTCTGCTAGGCTAATCATATGCTGTACATATGCTGTGATGCAGACATGAGATTGATATTGCTCCCAGTAGGATCGAGGAGTTGGGGAGGTATTTAAGTACTCTGCCTTTATTTTCTATAGTGCCTTATTTTACTTGTCATAACTTTTATCTCTTGACAGTGTCAGATTGTCAGGTCAGCAAATTTGGATTTACATTATTTTGGTTGCAAAATCTGGTGTGCAAATCATGTAAGTTCGCACAGCTCTGGCAGCGGCTCAGGAGAGCACAGTCCTGTACACAGTGTGTGCATGGAGTGTCCTTTCAAGATATTAATTGACCAAGACTATTGGCCTGTGAATTGTTTTGTAAATACATTAACTTTCATTTCAGAGGGAAAAAAACACCCCTGGGCAACTATTATGATGTACCTGTGCTTTGAGGCAAAGTATTTGTAGGCCCCTATGTGTTTTTGTCATTCACACTGATTTAAACACACCGGAGAACAAAGTATACAGACATTTAAATGCATGAAAAAGAAGTTAGCTCTTTTTAAAAAAAGAAAAAAAGGGCTGAAAGCTCCTTGCAGTCGTTGTATGAGTCCTGTACCTTGGTGGAATACTTATGGTGGTAATCTTGCAGCCGAACGCAGAGATGATGGAATAAAGCATTAAATGTTGGAGGGGGAGAGAGGAATGGACAGGTCTGTATACGTTGACAAGTAAAATGTATGAAGAGGCACATTAAAGGAGAGTGGGAGTGGAATACAGAAGAAGCTGAATCTTAAGTATCAGTTCACACTCTCCCCACGGTCTCCCATAATTCCCCTGGAAATCAAGGCAGCGGCTCGTGGAAATAGATCACATCACCGTTGTTTGCTCATTAGACAGAAGGGAATTGAGCTCAATTTTAACATCCACATCACCTTACTCCTGTGGGTTTTTTTAAGACTTGTTTATGCAGCAACCATTTATTTTGGGTGGTCGAGTGAGGGCAGGATGATCCATCATGGACTGCAGTTAATAAAATTACAGCTCACACAGGCTCGTACATCCCCTTGATTCATCACCGGCTTCCAGTGACTTCCTGCCACACCCTATCAGTCTTGGCTACTGAAAAGCTCCAGTCTGAGAAAGACTTTGGGGAAATCAAAGGCAAAAAACAGTGATGGGATTTTGAATAGGAAACGTTTTGCAGTGCCGATGCTTTCACATGATGTGTGACAGTTGTAAATGAGTGCCCATCTCCGGCCCAAGGCGATGGCAGATACGAGGGCCTAGCTTGCTTGGCTGGCATTCAGTTCCACCAACATGGGAGGACAGGAGGACGGGGGGAAGGTGGCGAGGAGCGAGGAGCAGAAGGATGCAGCTGCTGTAGCCTAGGGGTGACCTACAGGAGGGAATAGCACATCTGTAACAGCTGACAGGCCAATAAGGGCCGACGTCCTATTATCATCAGCAGCCGGAGGATGCAGCGCAGCAGGAGGACACAGCGCGGCAGGAGGACACAGCGCGGCAGGACGTCTCCACACAATCACACTCTACTGTGAGCTGCCATGGCAATTATTTCACCTACTCATTCTCTCAAAATCAGTTTTTACTGCACTAATAAATATATCATGAACATGATAATATCTGGGTCATTTTAATTGTCAGTGATATCAGGAGCAAAGAACAGTAATTATCAACCAAATGCAGCAGCATAAACTTGCTATTAGTTTCAATGGTGATGTGTGATGAACAGTTTGGTAATAATGAACAGGACAAAGGATGGTAAAAAATACTATAATAGCAACAGCAGCATTTGTAATGAGTGATCTCGTACAAAAGTAAGACATGTATATCAAGAATAAGGAGGGAGATTATTCTGAACATAATGGTCAGCACCTCCCTTTCTCTCTGTGTTCAGTTCAGTTTGAGTGGTACACTGTTTGTGTTCAGTTTGAGTGGTACACTGTTTCTGGAGGAGATGTTGCTGTTGAGTTGTTTAAATGTGGTTTTAATGTGGGCAGCACAAACAAAACTCCACTGAACTCCATTTTATTTTGGTGGAGCAAGAAACCTCAGAGACAGATCTCTCAAAGTGTGGTCAAATAAAACCAAATCTATCTGCATGACTTGATAAAGGTTAGTAAGAAAATATGTTTTTTTTTTGTGCTGTATTTGTATGTATTGTATCACATGGAGCTTGTACTGTACTGTATGTGCTGCTTGGATCTGAAAGTTTAGTTCAGCTGAATTCTCTCTATTATGCGAGTCAGCTCCCGCCCCTATATGCAGCCCGGAGCCCCAGCTTGTGCCCCTCAAATACTATAGGTGCTCGTAGCATTAGTAAGCCTGATAAACGTTGGTCGAAAGATATCAATAACAAGAAAGACATCCATGAGATAACCAGAGTTAACTAAAAAAGTTAAGTTTTAGCAGTACAAGTAGTAACCAATACTGTAGGGACAGACAGTATGGCCGCAACCTCACCTACCAGGAAATACATCAGGTCAAATAGCAACAGTGTTTTTACTGCATCAGACCCTGATTAAGCCTTTAATGTACCGTAGAGCTGGTTCATAGTAGAAAATGTTACTATCATCAGAAGAACTGTGTTTAAGAGGAGGTGAATGCAGTGGGGAAGAGAAGCCAGGCACTCCAATAATGGTCTCATTACTGTGAGTGAGTCTCTGTTACACTCTCAGAGATGGCTGGAAATGGTTCCCAGCCTCTCTGCCCTCACTGTGCACTGAAGCATGGCGGGGGAGTCCACTGCCAGCAGCACGATGTGTTGACGCAGATGAATGACGATGCTTTGTTCTCCCTGTGTGTGAAGTTCAGTTGCCCCACCATGAGAGAAAGAGAGGGAGTTTATGAGAGCTTACATAGCTTTCTGTACTCATACTGATCGGTAACAGTACTCTGCTGCTGAAAGAGAAGAAGAGTAGAGGGACGGGGGGGCAGCCACCACAAATCAATATGAGAAAAGCAGATGAATAGATTTCCAATACAAACACTCTCGCAGTAGCTCTGCTAATGACCCGGACAGCTGTAATCTAAGGTGTTGGACATGGGAATGCACTCGCAGGGCCAGGTGCCATGATCAAATCATAGCCCAGATGTCCTCCTCCCTCACTCCACACACATTCTTCAGAAACACTTCAACAGCCTATAACCTCCATCTCGACTCACATGCCATTTCCTCTTTCCCCTCACTGAGGGTGGTCATACCTACTGCAGTAACTGCCTTTGTTTTACAGGGAAGACAATATGCTTTTATTCTCTGCATAATATTACTTCCATTTAAAGAAAACCAACATTTCTCTGAAGTTACTTCAAACAGCTCTAATCACTAAGGTAAACAAGTACAGACAGAGACCTAGAAAAAAGAAAGTTGACAAAAAAGAAATGGGAAATAAAAGGACAAAAAGAAAACAAATTAATAATGAAACTGAGCATGAGCAAAATACTTGTGAGTAAAGGAAAGAGCTGAAATTATATACGGTGTCATCATTACATAAAATGATGAAGAAAAGTGGAGGGGGAAAATATGCCACTTCAGAAAACACAAGTTTCTTTTATTCCACAAGATATCATCAATGGTTAATTTCACTTTGTGCGATTTAAAAAAACATTGTTGACATTTGAAGTATGTGAAAGTGAATTGCTGATCTGGCAAAATTGAAACCATCAGACGGATTGTAAACGAACGCCAGGTAAGGTAAACCTATTTGGAAGAGAAAACAAAGTCCAACAGTTAAATTCCGCAAACTGGCCGTGGTAAACATCCATTATGATCTACAGACCTATTTCCTGCTTCATGTTTGACCTATACTGCACTTTGTGTATTTTGGGAGCATTATCTTTAATTTACTTTCAAGATAAAATGTGTTGGATGGATTGTAGCGATGTTGCTATGTTCCCAGTTAACACAGCCATTACATTATTAAATAAAGTCTTTTTTTACTGATAGAAATCATGGCTAAAGCTATGAACCTTAGACCCAAGTTATAATGAACCGGATTTATATTTTACACGGTATCTTTCCACAGCCTCCCTAGCTGTTGTTAGTCTTGTTTCCAGTTCTACTGTGTATGCACTTTGCGAAGTGATTATGTGTGTGTACTGTATACTTTACCATCAGCTTAAGTATTGTCATGACTGCCTGCATGGATACACAATCTACGTGTTTGTAAGTGTGTTTCGCTTTGGTTCTGACCTGGTTTCTTTTTGCCATCTGTCTGCTTTGCTCCTGGCCAGCCTTCTCCACTTGCCTTTGTTCTCCAGACCATTGGATTTTGCACAACATGCATAGAGAAAGGAGCTCAAGGTGTGTGTGTGTGATGTGGGATGCTGAATCATCTAGAGTCTGTAGTCTCTGCACACAGCATATGTATTATTAATGAAGAGGAAGCATAAAAGCTCATAAGAAAACAAAAACGTTTCTTTTTTATTCCTTCCAAAATGAGCTTTGCTGGGGAGGTTTTGTCACCATTGTTCTTGACTTTTTAATCATCTCTACTTCTGAGCAGTTTTTCCACAAAGTTTATCTGTAGTTTGGTGTTTAATAGTTTGACTTCTTAGTCTCTGTCATGGCGTCTATTTCTGAACTTCAGTCTTGTACTGAATTCAAAACCCTGCTTAAACAAAAAGAACTGGTAACAAAATGTACATAAAGTATCAAAAATATTCTGAATAGCCCTGTCAGTCGTTATTATTGATGCATTAACATGGAGAACTTTCATGTCATGTTACATGTCAACTACTTTATATACTGTTGGGCAGTTTATTTCGTAACAGTGCATCATATTTTATAAGATGATCATGTGTTTTTTATGTAACATTTTCATTTGTAAAAAATCTTGTAACTATAGCTGTTAAGTAAATGTAATGCATTAAAAGGCACAATATTTCCCCCTTTAATGTAAAGAAAAAATAAGTAAAAAGTAGTATAAAATGGAGATACTCAAGTAATGTACCAATACTCAAAATTGTACTCAACTACAATACTTGAGTGAAGGCAGCCATCAACAAAAAAAAGCAGGAAAATAAAAATGAAGATACGTAGCACTGTGAACTTTGTAGTCTGATAGTAATAGTAATCAGAAAGTAGATCGTTGCTATGAAGATGACACTAGTGTTACTATGGAAACCAAATTCTTATTCATTCACTTCATAGTTGTGTTTTTTTTATTGAGAGATTTTAAGATCTACTTGGAGAACAGTCAACGCTATTTCTATCTATGAAACAATATTAGCTGACGCTTTACAATACAGTAGATACAAATCAGATGTGTTTCTCCATATGTCTGTGTGTCGATACATTTCATGTACCATGTTTACATGTGGACCCAGACAGGTGTTCATCTTCAGTGAGAGATTATCTCTAGATACAGTTTTACATTACAGGGCTTCAATAGATTCACTCACTTTTGGCCATTTGACAGATGTCAAAAATGTAATATCCACATTTAAAATGTTGTAATTTACTAAATTCACTTTGGTGCAGACATCCAAACCTATGGCAGTGTGTGTGTGAGTGTATGTTTGTGATCGTACACTACTTGCATGAGGCTTGTCCCATGTGTCACTGCCATACAGGACACAAATGTTCTATGTCCTCAGGTGTTACTACCTACTGTACAAGGTGCCACATGCTCATCAGTGATAAACACATACACACGCACACACACACACACACACACACACACACACACACACACACACACAC
>CALSBV010012138.1:780630-809994 GCA_943590825.1 Bovichtus diacanthus
TATCTTTTAGGGAGTTTTTCCTTGTGCGATGTGAGGGTCTAAGGACAAAGGGTGTCGTACCTTGTACAGGCTGTAAAGCCCACTGAGACAAATGTATAATTTGTGATATTGGGCTATATAAATAAACTTGATTTGATTTGATTTGATTTGATTTGGAAGTACGTCTCGAATAACTTTGTGCTTAATCAACCCTCAAAGAGAATTCACAGGACATGGTGAGCGTGGGCTTCACTAAGGTGGCTGTGGATGTGTTTATGGTAAGCTTGGGCGGACCAGCGGCCAAGAATTTTGATAGTGTGGTCTAAGATTCTCTATCTGGAAGCAGTGGTCTCCAATGTGTGACCTGAGTATAGTTTGGAGAAATCCCTGATTTTGACAGGACTTGGCAGAGATGGGAGTGGAACCAAAAACATGTAGCGACTGACTCAGTTTGATAGTAGTTTAGGAGGATGACGTAAATGGGGTGAAAGAGGCCGAGCTGGAAGGTTTTGTTTTTCGTTTGAGGTTCAATCTAAGGGTGTTTTGATTGGATCGATATGTCAGACAGAGTTGCGTGCTGTGATTGATCGAAAGCGTATAAGGTTGTGGTTAATTCTGAGCTTTGTAAGAATCCAAAGAAAGTTCGTTGGAACATTGATTCAAGGGTGAAATCAATAACCTCCATGCAAGTATCCTGCTTGCAGGGTATGGATGCAATGGATGTGGAGGTCTGATGTTTGGGGTGAGTGTTTCAGCGGGAGATGGAGTTTGGTCTTTCATAGGCCTTTGGTTAACTTTTTGACGTGGGGGTGTGAAATGGAGGAGAGTGGAGCTCCGGAAAGCAGTTTAAAGAAGAAGTTGATATCGCTGAGGTACCATTGTATAGTGGAAGTTCTAATTTTGAGAACTGAGTGATGAAGCTGGTTAAGGATATAGTTTCGGCAGAAAGATATGGGAGGTTGTGTTTGGTATGGAAAGTTTTGAAACTGCACCAACCTGAATAGTATGATGAGAGGGTTTTAGGAGCGAGACTGTTTAGGATTGCTTGTCGTGAATTGATGACCAAGTGGAGGAGCTGGAGGTTTAAGGAATAATGGTGGTTGAAAATGGAGGGACTGGTTTTGAAACGTAAACCAGAGAGAGAGTCAGCAATGGAGTTTTGTTAGCCTGGAATGTGGGCGATGTTGAATTGGTGTTGGGCTGAGATAAGAGTCAGTCTGTGGATGAACTTTATGATGTCTAGTGATTGAGAGCAAGCTTTATTGATATTGTCAACAGCTGTGTGGTTGTCTGTGGATGGGGATGACTTTTTCTTATGCCCCCAATGATGGGCGGCTGTGACTATGGGCTACAGTTCGTAGAGTGAGGATGAGGGAGAGAGCACGGATAGCTCTGATGGCCAAGTGGAGGCGAACCATCTACCGCCTTAGTATCAGCCAAACTCGGTGGAGGATGCTCCGTCAGTGTACAGTTTGATGTCTGAGTTATGTGGACGTCATAGAAAAGAGAGATTCCATTCCAAAAGGAAAGGAAGTCACATCACAGTTTTAGCTCCATTTTACAGGCATCATCTAAGATAATGTGGTCATGGAGGGCATGACGACGGCAGACAAGGACGGTAAGTGGGAGAAGAAGGATCAACCTTAAGGGATGATGTGGATTGCTAAATTCAAGTGTCCGAGCAGGTAGAGGAGCTGCCGCTTCGTACATCGCGGAGCAAAGAGATAGTTTGAAATGTACAAGAAGATGCCGTGGAGTTTCTCGGTCGGGAGGGAGGCTTGGAAGGAGAGAGAAAGGGGAAGTCATCCAGGAGGTGAATCGTGTATGGAAGTGTGTGGTTGTTGAGCAGGATCAAGCAGAGAGCTTCGGAAAGCGAATCGAATATTTTGAGGCTGCTCTTGCACACGAAAGTGAGACAGACGACAAAATACAAGGAACCTTTCTAGGAAATGTTAAAGAACCTCCAGAAGTCTGGATGTATGGGCAGAACTTTAAAGGCGCTGGTAATGTCTGCCTTTGCCAACAAGGCGCTGTGGAAGATGAAGTGGATGAGGTTTATGGCATGTGAGATTGGTGCTGTAGTGCATGCAAATATCCGGACTGGGGATGAGGCTGCCGATGCTAGGTGTCAGGAGAGGAGAGGTCCATAATGAGTCTCCTCTTACCAGAGTACTTCCTGATGGCTATGCCGTGGGGCTGATGCGGTGGATGTGGAAAGGGGGCTGGTCAATGAGCCTATCATAAATTGATCTTTGACTTGTAAGACTCTGTCCATTTTATAATACAGCATTGAACTAAAACGTGCAATGCTGACCATCCACAACAACTAAAGTTTACATTAGAATGTGGAATAGAAATAACATGAAGATACCATTCTATTCAGTTTACTATTCCACTTCCACCTATCACAGTCTCTGACAAGTTAATCAGTAATTACGTTCATGATAGGCTACACATTGTCGAAGCGCTATTTCCTTGTGGTGGAGTAAAGTCCTCAATTCTTCACAAGTTAGATTTGGGTAGCAAAATGAATCTGCTTTTAACATGAGGGGTACTGAATACAGTAATCATAAGTAAAACATAATCGTCTTAGGGGATCAAATTTTCTGAATTCATTAATATTCTGCAGGCCAGATGGGAAGCTTTGGCAAGTGGTATGTGGCCAGGCAGGCAGGGAAGGAAAGGTTTTATTGTTCAAAAACACCAGGATGAGCATGTGAATGGCATGGCAGCACATTGCTGGTGAGACCAGAGCTTAGCAGGGCAGGCAGGTAAAAATGTGAGCGTGACAAGCTAGAGATGGTGTCGGGTAGGGAAAGTAAACAGTGATTCTGGAGGCACAGGGAAAACACATTAGGAGAAACTCAGACAGAAACCAATACTGAGCGGCCGAGAGCAAGTATCTACTACAACAATCTAGTGGTGAGTGACTGGAGAACCAGAGTAGTTATACTGTTGCTGATGAGCACATGGTGTATCAGGAAGCAATCAGGAGGCTGCCTGTGGGGAAGGTCACGCCCACGCCACAACCAGACAAACAGTAAAACCCTCGCCACAAGGGAAACTAAAGACACTGGCGGAATCGTGACACATGGGATCGATAGATAAGGCATATAGTGTATAAGCGAAAATGCCTTTGATAAAACTGTTGTTCTGTTTGTTCAACATTTTCTGTTACGAGTAACATTCCAACAAAAAAAAAATGTTGAGTATGTGAAACAGCTTGATGACAGATGTACCTTTTTTTCCCACATCAGTGTCTGAATCAATGGGATGCTGCACTTTCCACACTTTCAATTAAGCCTTATAATATATTAAAACATTGAATTAAGACGTGTGTATGCAATCACTAAGCCAACAAATGTTCAGCATATAAAATATTGCTCTGGCATTTACATCAGAATATTAAGAAGTGAAGTCAGCACGCCTTATCAACTCTTTAGGCCCGTGCCAAATGGACTGTTGTACTGGCAGCAGCCCAGTGCTCTCGGACAATCCAGCCTGTTAACTGCCGACACACACTTTACTGCGAAAGATATTGCACACCTCAGCTGGCTGACTAATGAGTGAGCACTTTGACTATCTTGTCCAGCAGAAATGTGCAGTGTGAGACAGGAGGAGATCTGATATTTGGGGATTTTGTGTAAATTCCTCCAGCCAAAGATTACAGGCCTGCAAACACATTTCTCTCATGTTGCAAGTTATTTAAGAAAACATTCACCAATTTTCTCATATATATAATCTTCACTTATGCATGAACACAAGTTAGCCATGGACCAGAACTGTGGTATCACTAAATCGCAGAAACAACTCTTGACTCAAAGCTCTACTTACCAATATTTTGTTGTTAACAATGGATAAAATGACTGAGTGTTTTGAAAGGGATGGCTCATAGTGACAAACCTACAGAGAATTATCACCTGCAGTGTAACTCCCCTAAGCTTTATACAGCATTTTAGCATCTTTTAGCTCATTGTTTTGGGTCGACAGCCCTTAACTTTACTGTTTCGTTTCAGTCTCAACTCCCTCATCTTCCCTATTTTCTTCCACAGAAGGCTGCAGCACGAGAGCTACATATTTTTCTCAGGAGTTGGTGGAGACCAAGACAGAGCTAAAAAGGAGAGAAAATATTGGATTTAGATTTGTCAGTTGAGCATAAACACAGCTCCAAATAAATGCTAATGTTGTTCTGCATCTGTTGAATGTGCATTATTAAGCATTGTGCAAGATATTGTATGCTAACGCATTAGCCTTCACAACTTGTTTGGTAATATTACAGATGCTGTTTACAACTTGTTGGATTGCCCCTAAGTGCCCTCATATATTTCATAATAATGCTATCAATACATATTATTTCTATAGTTTTATGCAACACAAATTTTCTCAGACAATCAACACTTGACCAGATGGACATGAGGAGTGGGCATTCTGCTCCATCACTACGGATTGGATACATAATGGACCACGGCAATCGTTGGAATTAAGGAGGGCATTGTCACCATATAGTGGCATTTTTAGTTAGACACACTAGCTGCTTTTTATACATTTCTGTGATTTAGCTTTCTGTGACAAATACAATTATGTGACATCTTGTTCAGCTTGTGATCATTAGTCTTATGATTTGTAAAGAAAGAAAGGTGGAAACAATACAGCTTGCTGGCACTTTTTCTTTTTTGAAATACATCATATTGAAGTAAATAGGAGTACCTAGCAGGCAATCTGCATTCCACCCTTCCTAATGAATCATACCCTGAAAGACTTTTTTTTTTTTATTGTTTCGGTAGCCAGTGAGATATGACTATGTGGTGTGAGAATGTTATTTATTCCTGTGGCATTGTCAGTGTCTCTCCACTCCACCGATCTCAAGCTGAAAAAGCTTTTCTCACAAACCCCATTCAGGCACAACAAAGCGGGGAACTAATCATTCAGAAACGGCTTGCGTTGTCCTCGGGGATCCGAGCTCAATGCAAAATCTGTTAAAAGAAATAGATTTGGAGACTCCGCCAAAGGTCAAGTAGATGGATTAAGTGATAAAAGTCTGAAGAGTCAACAACACAAAAGCAATATACCTGGGGTGGAGGCCTTGTCTCCTCGCGACCTTTCAGGGTCTGTCAAGAGAACAGACAGGCACCCGAATGAGCCCGATCCAGTGTGACCTTAACCAAAGTATTCTGCTACTCCGAGTTTATCAGTGGCAAACTAGATTATTTTATAGGTCATCTGATAAAAACGAAGATTCTGCGAAGGGGTTGAAGTGTCTACAAAAAACATCTCCATCATGGTCTCCTCTGTCGCCTCGGTGAAGAACGACATGAAGCCGCAGGTAAGGAGCAGGAACACTGTGCTCTGAGATCAAGAGCTCTTTAAAAGCTCTTACCATCAAAAGGACTCTTAAAAGTATGTCAAGTTTCCAATGAGAGCAGATTTCTACATGATGGAACCAGTTTTCTACTGTATAGTGTGTTCTACCCATGGGATAGAAAACTAATGTGGAACTAAAAAATAAACTGACCCCTTTCACACCATGGTGCCATGGTATATTGTACGTAAAACAAGAATGCATCCATGTTATAATTGTTGTGTGTTCAGGGGGTGAGGTAACAAGGAGGACCCAAACGCAGATAACAGTAGGAGAATTAACAAAAAGAGAGCTTTATTTATAAAAAGCCTACAAAAACAACAAATAAACAAATAGGCAAACAGGAAAACAAGCAAAACAGAAACACAAACCGGGCAGGAACGAGCAGACAACAGGGGAACCATGGAGAAGGGCGTCATAGACAAACAAACCCACCAGAGACAAAGAAACAAGATATATATATATATATATATATATATACAGACAGACACTAATGACAGATGAGATACAGCTGGAGAGGGCAGGTAACGGTGGCAGGGTGATTACACACAGACAGGAAGTCAAAACAAGACACAAGTGGAAAGAACTTTACAAAATAAAACAGGAAGTTGGGGAAACATCTGCACCAGACAAAAACAGCTTACTAACACCATGGTGTGAATGCAGAGCTGTCTAACCACTTATTTTTGTGACATTTTTGCCAATCAAACAGATTACATTTCTTAAGTTTCTGCTCCCTCTATCTCCATCTAAAACTATAACAGCATAACACTGATCTAAATTCTTGTACTCACACCCAGCCTCATTCTATAGTGTGTGTATGTGTGTGTGAGTGTGGGCATGGACACTTGCACGTTCTCTGCCTCAGTGTCTCCCATTTCCCACTCTTCTGCTAATGAATACTGGTGGAATGAGGAGTTCTAATGGAATTACACTTTAATGATGTTTGCTGTTTTTACGATGGTAATTAATTAGATCAGTGTAATCTCCGTCTCCCAAAAATCTTCCCACACGAAGAGTGACTCAGCTGGGGGTCGGACAGCTGGTCAGAATCAGATAATCAGTTGCACAACATAAGCATGCGGGTAACCTGGTTCTGTCTCTTGCAGTAGGCTGGATCCTGAGGAGGAGAGCAAGGAGAGAGCATCCACCCTGAACACACCTGAGCCTGACAGAGCACGAACGCTGCAGCCAAATAAACATTTGTTTCCCTGAGCTGGGTTTCCTATATTTATTTCCCTGGCAGAGTGGGTGGCGCTCACATTGAATTTCTGGAGATTTGCATAGAAAAATGAGGGTTAGATGACAGGCAAGTAGGTTTGAAAGCCAGAGCCCACATTTATCAAGAGTCTTGGAATAGAAATCACTCCTAACTGGACAAAATTTCTCAGTGACAAATATTTGGTTCTAGAAAATGACTACATGACTAATTTGCAAGCAATCTACCCTCTGGGGGGAGACTTTCTGGGACTTCCTTGAAGTGGTTGACGACTTTGTCAAGAGATTGTTTGGAGTGAAACATACAATAGGCTAACTATGGAATTTTACAACCAACAATTTTTGCAAGTATCAAAACAATCTTTGAATGCTTTTACAGTGCCACAGATTCATGTTTTACTACTTTCTCGTCCACTGGACAGCATGTATTAGCCATGCTAGCAGGGATAGCAATGTCAGTCTAATGAAATATCTCTGAGTCAAGGATCAGTTATTGTAAATATTGTAAATAAACAAAATGCAATTGTAGTCCATTATGCTACACAAGAAAAGCATGACAAAAAAACTGAACAAAAACAGTAGTGCATTCCTTTAGTAATTTTTTTTCATTTGCATCAGGAGGAATATAAACAACAGCAACAAAAACACTGGTGAATTTTGTGTGCAGATAATATAGCCGGCATCTTTAACATTAATAATTCAATCAGGGAAACATTGTCCACTAACTTTGATGCTCGAGCACCAAGCATCCTTGATGCAAACACACAATCGGCCTCCTCTCGTCCCACCGGAGTCCTGCTCTCTGTCCTGCCGTCCGCCCGTCAAGTGATCTGCGATGCCATGATGGAGGCAGATCTCTGTAAAGATGTGAGTCTTATTCCATCCATCTTATTTTCCTACGACCGGACATCAGCCAGCAGCAGGCTGGGTAGAGGAATAGTCTTTACTCCTAGCTGGGCTAGCTTAGCTCCAATCCCTTTTCATCTAGCGCCATCATCAGGTCAAAATTTGAATATGTCCAATACTTTGATTTATGACCAAATATCTGCAGAACTAATGACTTTCCCATCAGCCTCAGTTGTAATTTTTGTTTATTGCTAATTAGCAAAAACAATTTTATCATCCTTGTAAAGATCATAAATGCTAAACATCAGCATATTAGCATGGACATTGTTGGATGCTAAAGTTAGCCTTTAGCTTATAGCACTGCACAGCCTATGTCCAGCCCCACAGAGCCACTAGCATGGCTGTACATAGACTCTGGTGTCTGCTTTGCAGATGTGGGGCTATACTATTTGAAAGAAATGTTGATAATACATACATGGGTATCATGTACCAGTAAAAAAATTGTCCTCCACTTGAAGGGGATATATTTAACACAGACTGAATCTGAAAGTTAAAGTGGATAAGAAGAGTCCATATAAATGTTATAAACAGTACTACGGGTAACGTAAAGTATTAAAAGTCATTACACATAAAATTGCTCCTGATTTTAACTACTTATATCCTGTTAGATTAATCTATAACATGTATCGTATGTAAAATCTTAATGTTCAAAAAAACTAGCAACTAAAGCTGTCAGATAAAAGTAGTGGAGTAAAACATATAACCATAATTCCCAGAATATAGTAGAAGTATAGAGTAGCATCAAATGGAAATACTCAGTTACAAATACCTCAGATTTAAACTTGAGTAAAAGTACAGTTACATTTCACCACTGGGTAAAATGAATCCTAATTCCTCTGAGTAGGGACGATGCTCTGAACAGAAAATGGTTACATTAAAAGAAACCCAGAGTACTTATATAGAGAAGTAATGGTATTGCATGGATAACTGTGAGAAGTAAGCCTTACACTTAGATGTTCTATTTTTTTCTGCTTGCATTTTCTTTTCTTTTTATGAAACACTACCTAGATTTCACTTGCTTTCAATGGTCGGCTTATCAGATAGCACAGAATAAATGTGATAAATGGAAGTACTTGGCAGCTTTCTTGGCACTGAAACAGATAGCGACTGCAGCCTTCCATAATATATATACATATATATATATATATATATATATATATATGTATATATGTATATGTATATGCATAGTGATTCATGGTCTGCTGTTTTCAATTTACATTTACAATGCAGCCGTCACGTAGATGGTCACCCAGGAAAGTGAAATATCTGCCCTGCCTTCATGCAATTGACATTGCGAGTAGCGCGCCAAGGCAGGTGGAAACAAACACTGCAAATGAGTCAGTCACATGGTAAGAACGACCTTGCTTTATGACTTAAGTGCTTCCCGCCTTCTCCTGTCTGATCTGCCACTTCCATCTATCAATCTAATTATGTGGCAAAGGGCCAGGTTAATCAAGCTCAATTACTTTTGCTCTCATTTGAGACTGACAGTGATGCAGCATGCCCCAGCGGCAGCAGGCTTAGGACTGGACAGGCTTCAGAGTCAGGATATTGGACGATTGTATACAATTGAAAGGTACGCTATTGTCAGACATTTTAGAATTTATAAGAATTTATCTAATTTAGAACTTCTTTTTCCTGCCCAAGAAAAAAAAAATATTAACGTACCTACAGACATTTGAAAGGATTGTTTCAGTATCTAGCTCCCTAAAGTAATCATCTATCCCTAATAATATCGTGAAGTCAATATACATTGACATAGAACAGAGAAGCGCTGAACAATCCTCACATTTAACCAGCTGGAGCAGGATTGTTTGGCATTTTCCCTAATAATTTACTTTAAAGGCTCCCCCAGCGATTTGACCCAGCAGTCAAAGTCCAAGCATCAGCCTGCAGTATCCTGACTTTTAGGCTTTTTTGAGCCTTACAAGCTCTGAAAAACGCTTGATCATACATTTCCCATAATGCAACTTGTTTGCATCTCTCATAAGACCCTTATGTCAGGAAAAGTCAGGATATCTCAGTTTATGCCTCTTCGATTTTGATTAATCTTTAATATTTCTTTTGAGACTCCCGTCATTTGTCCAACAATTGCTACCTTATGATTCCCTTTCCATCATATAATTGTGCATATTTGAACAGTTGTCTGCTATTGCTGAAGCACCTGACAGAATTTCACTTTGCTGTTGGGGATTCATGGGTCCAATTCTATGTTTGAAAACTCTTTATAGGACCTAGACATTGAGACAAATGTTCCTGTTAATACATTATTTGCTACCATGCTTTAAGCTGCATTTTAAATACATAAGAACCAATGTGATTGATTGGTTACCTTGGTTACCTAGGTCCTATCAGCTGGCCAGATCATTAGTCAGAGGCTCCTCCCTTCCTGCCCGTACACATCAAAACATCTCCGCCTCTGTCCTTGAGGAAGTCGAAACAAGGGGAGCATAAGGTTCAATGAATATTGCATTGCACTGCAGGCCTACCTTGAAACAGAAACACATTTGAGTTGTAAGCACCGGTGGAAGTCAACAGATGTTAGTACATCTTAAAAGCTGTACACTGGAAACAAGAAGGATTCTTGCTGCGTGTGGTATTATTTAGACTTCTACAGAAGTCACATTTAAAGTGCTAATTATTAGGTTTTTTTGGGTGATGCAAGGAATTATTGCTGAGGTAGTTTTGCACTTCGCATAATGGTGACATGTCAAACAGTGCAGCCAGAACTGTTATGTGCTTTTTCTTTGATTTGTATTGCTGTAGTTTGAGCTTGTAGGTGCTACTCTTTCCTCTGCTTCTACACACAATATGCTTCTACACACTGACTTTATAATGCCTCTGCGCCGGCGAGAGGTCTACGTATGTAGTATTCTTGTGAACAAAATACCTCAGAATTCTTGTTATTTCTTTCAATTTGGCACAAACGTCCACTCGAGGATGAAATTATTCGATTTTGGTGGTCAAAGGTCAAGGTCATTGTGACCTCACAAAACATGCTTCTGGTCATAATTCAAGAATTCATATGCTAACTATGTGTCTGATGTCTAATAGGATAATTCATTTTGAGACAGACATGGACACAAACTGCAACTTGACTGGTCAGCTGCGAGGTGCTAATTCTACAGTTGGAGGGTGGTTCAATCCCCAGCCTCTGCAGTCAGCATGTCGAAGTGTCCTTGGGCAAGATACTGAACCCCAAATTGCTCCCAATGGCCTACGGTGTGTGTGTGTGTGTGTGTGTGTGTGTGTGTGTGTGTGTGGATGGTTATCACTTTGTACAGTACCCTCTGACTCTGTGTGAATGCGTTGTAAAGTGTTGTAAAGCTAAAATTGGAAAAGCGCTATATAAATGCAGTCCATTTACAATTTATTCCTGGAACTAACTGGTTCCAGCCATGCCATAGTCCGCCTCATAACCGCTAATAAAATGTATGTAATGTAAAAAAAGTGTTGCTTTTACATTTCAGTTTTGTCATAGATTAAACAAACAAGATTGGGTTAATTGGGGCACTTTAGAGATGCTAGATGGATTTAGTTACCTTTGGACAGAGCCAGGCTAGCTGTTATCAGTCTTTGTGCTATGCTATACTATGCTAACCAGCTGCTGGCTCCAGCTACATATTTACCATATAGACATGAGAGTGGTATTGATCTTCTTATCTGACTCCCAGCAAGAAAGCTAATAAGCATTCCCAGAATGTTGTACCATTCCTGAACCACAACCGACACCTGCCTGAAGTGTTTTTATGTGGCCATACAATCCTAAAGACAAAAGAACAGCCTGCAGCATATGGAGGCACATAAGCACTTCGTAAAATCATATAACTTCAGTGAACTAAAACATACATCCCTACCCTATAGAACCGTGTATGCATTTAATTACAGGCAATCAGTCATTCAAAGAGTGTCAGTGAGATCTCAAAGTGCAGGAGTAGCAAATGAATCAAGATGCAGAGGTTAGACAAGTGTTGCTTGCAAAGCCATTAGCATCACCGCAGGTAATCAGTGTTCCTCCCTCTCTACTAACTGCATGTTTCTAATACTAAGCTATATTAAGTCAGCCACAGACCCACCACCTACAACACTTGACACATACCACCATTATATATAAAGCATATATATATATATATATATATATATATATATATATGATGGGAGGGGGGGTGTTCTGGATGAAATTTGTGGGGAGGGAGCAAAAGGTGGGGGAAACATCCAGTCTTTACTCACAGTTCAGTCAATTCACTGAGAGTTTGATAAACATTTTTCTCTCATTCTGCACTTCCTGTCATTGTCTGATCACAATATGATATTACTTGGCTCATGAAATTCAAAATCCGATCAGGGAGAAGTAGAACCTGTCTGGCAGTTATTGTGCGCAGCAGGGTCAGATTCCTTCTAAAAGACAGGTGTAAGAATGGCCATAGAGTCACACACACTGTGATGTAGTGTGCAGCTAGGCGATGTCTTCATTACAGGGTCGTCTGCCTCTGAATCCCCTCTGCCTCATTTCTGGATGGTCAGAAATGAGTTCATGCTTATTTTGACTAAGCCCCTGCTCCATCAATTATTTGAAATACATCAAGTTAAGCCCTTTCCAAATGGCAACACAAAACACCCTGTTGAAATGTTTAAGCTGTTGTAACAAAAATAAATGAAGTTCATTAAAAATGGAAATCTAGCAGAGGATTAGTGAGGGAGAGCTGCTTGGCGCTGGTGGGACTTCTCTATGAAAACCCTGCTGCTCAGGATCAACACACAAAATGGTGTCAATGCTGTTAATTGCTCCCAAGTCCCTATCCCACAGTGTGGCTCTCAGCTGCCTCTCAGCTCTGTCTGACTAATCTGCACACACGTGGTGTTAATCAATACCACTGCTTTTTCCATAACAAGGCAAACTCTGTAACTATGTTTGCAAAGAGGATTTTATATTCCCTTCGTTCACTGCTGAGGCTGAACATGTGCTGTAGCTTGAGAGGAGCAGTTGTTCCATCTTATAAATCAGGAACCTAAATGAAATACATCCAGTGTTGTTTTGGGACCACAATCGAGGAAATATACTCACACTGTGGGGTAAGAGACAGTTCTGGAGGACACATTCTGTTTTTTCTTCTTATTTCCTGTCTAAATCTGAGTCAGCTGATAAGATCTTTACCAATGTCAGCTCTGTAGCCAATAACATTAAGTGCATTTGAAAACACATATGCTGTTATTGACCATTAGAAAATGATCATCTGAGAACACATTAGTCTACAATACATCCAACTTGGATTGTGTGCAGTTACTGCTCAATGTTGCAGTTTGTAAACCACTATTGGCTGTAACTGCCTCTAAATCCACAATGTCTCATTCTCACATTTGTACACGTATTAAACAAAAGAACAAGGTGTTCTTGGACAGCTTTGGTGTTTTTCGAGGACATATTGTTTCACTTCTGATAGTGCTATGCTACAAAATTAGCCAACACTCATTGTTCGCAAGATACAAGTGAAACTAGGACATCTTGGGAGTTGTTGGGAAAAATTTTCTCGTTTTAATGGAGTTACGCAAGCAGGAAAATGATGAAATCGATGCCGATCTTCTTATCTGACTGTGAGTAAAAAACATGAACATTCCCAAAATGGTCCATTGCTTAAATATAATAAAATGTTTCTATTCATTTCTCTGGGGGTGTCATTTATTTAGCAGGAAACTTTACTTTACTCCGGGTCATTTTGAAATCCGCCTGTGGGTTTGCTCATCTTGTGCCCCAGTGATACAGGTCAGAGGAAAACAGATGTGCTTGTCACCATATTATCAAGCAGGAGAAAAGGCATGACGAGGCCACTTGTCTGAAAGGAAGCCTCTGCTATATTCTGAAAGTCAAATAATTCATCCGATCCGGCCCGGGCCATTTGTCTGTGTCAGAGTTTATACGATGCTCCCAAACAGTTTGCCTAGCCTCCCAACTTTCCTGTCTCCCATCCTTGAAAGCCAGATCAATCAAGCTTCCCCATGCAGGAAAGTACGGAAATAAAGAGACAATGAAGTGGAATGAGTGAAAGCAGGATTGATAGCATTAAGAGGATTTGGGACATCATGTGAGGAATTTTCTAGGCTGCAGTTTTTTGGGGTGGAGTAGCACACTCCAGTCCACACTGCTGAATAGGAGGTATGCAGATAAATGGAGTCAAAGCAATGTAATCATAGATTCAGGCCCTGGGAAGCAGTCGCTGGCGCTGGTCTGATGGATGATTGCCTATCTTCATTTCTAGGAGCTAGAAAGACAAAGGTCCGCTGCTTAACCTAATCGATCATTTTTCTCTCTGCTTTCAGGGTGAAGCGGAGACCCTGACAAACTCCAAATAAAGATTGTTGAATGTGTCTTCTTATAGTCAGGCTCGGGGGGAAGATTACTTGAACTGACTTCAATCTTCAATCTTTTCATATGCAGACAGAGATATATAAGATGGGATGTTGTCATAAACAAGCATTCATCTTGGGAACACCGTGCTATATCTCACTCAAAAGCCAAACAAGTAACAAAGCGACAACATTTGATTTGACTTTGATCAGGTCAACTTGTGTCACGACAGCACATGCATGACGCAAACATCTCCACTGTTTATGACAAGCAGCCTGCCACTGGTTCATTCATTTTACATCAAAGCACAAACAGATGATTTGAAACAGTAGCAGGTCTGTTAAAAGCAGTTATCTGCAATGTCGAAAAAAAGACAAGGGACATCCAAGTTGAAGGGCAATCTCTTTTTACTCAAAGTCACAAAGACCCGTGGCAGATTAGAAAAGCCAAGTGCTTTCTTGGCCAGCTTTGCCAATGGTCATGGCAGTCCTTGAACACCATTTGATAGACTTGGACATCTGGACCAATGTCAAAGAGTACTTGGCAAGGCACATACTTTATTGTCCAGAGGTGAAAAGGGACATTTCTGGCTGTTGTTCAGGCTTTTGATTTCTAGTAGAAACACAAGCATCTGTTGTCAAGTTCATTTATCAACTTGATAGAAGCTGATTAGCACCTTATAGAGAGCTGGTGCAGTCAGAGCTCCGTGGGGATGCAGGGATGCACTGCCAGGCTTTGAGATTCCAGTAGTGTTAATAATTACTTTGATGCGAATCGGAAAGGAGAGAAAAAAATCTGACTTTGAAGTACAAGGTGGGTAAGAAATAGAATTACTTCATGCCATTTTCTCCCCTTTATGCACAATCTAGGCCTCTGACAAAACAAAGCTCAGCTATTGTCAGTCTCTTTCTCTGCCCTAATCGACTGTTATCTGCAGGACTTTTCCCTTTGATCTCAGACAGTTAGCAACAGACTGCATCTCAACGTGAGCCTCTGACAAAATGAGTGAAGCATATGGTAACACAGTGGGATTCTGGGTAATTCAGCCCCCTTCACAACGATCGCTCTGCATGAGCATGAAGCATTGACAGAAGAGGTAAGGAAACTTGGCTGAAGTCAGAATCGTGTTACTCCAACATGGCCGTCACTGAACACTGTGGCCTCTGACGAAGCAGCCGAGTGCTTCCACATGGTTACATCTGTACACAGCCAGCATGCCTCTCATTGCCCTGTGCTATACAGATCAATATCTTCTCATGTTGATACCACCATCTTATAAAGCACCGTTTATAAAGGATTTATAAATTGTAACTCATGATAAAATAATTAGTTACAACATACATTTCCAAACATGTATCAACAATGGTAAAGCCAATAGCTACACTTTATAAACCTTTGAATAATGCCTTGTTTCTGTTCAATCATTTACTAATACCTTATAGATCAGTTATAAGCCATTAATGAGAACACATGTTGGGTTGCCAGGTTGTGAGAAATCTCATTGGATGGTCCAATGAGATGGGTGGTTGTTTTTCACAAGATCAATTGTCTTACTGGCAAATCAGTCAATTTGATATATCGGTTATAATCTATTAACATAATTCTGGTTGTGAGAAAAAGTCACTTGCCTAGGGTTTATCCTTTGTATTTGGTAAAAATGCAGTCATTAATGTTAGGAAACCATTAATGAATACGTAATAATGTGTAAATAAATGGATTTCTTTTCAGATTTTCTGCATCCCTTTTCCAGAAGGCAAGTGGTCTTGGCTGCCCTCTCTTCTTGGTGATAACAAATCTTTCAATGTTGGAAATCATAATTAAATGCCAAATAAATTGTTAATATTTTTACAAACATCATTAAGCTCTCATCCAGAAGGTAGGTGGATTGTTGGCTTATTAGTGCTCTATAAAGTATTAGTAAATTATGTATTAACCGTTAATCATTAATAAACCAGATTCCTTATTAGGAGGTTGTTTACACTACACCTTTTAATAACCTAGTTCTAAACTTCATTGTAGAATTAAAGTTGTTCTGACAGATGTGGGGCAGGTTAACATTACTGTAAATCAGCTGAATTTAAAAGACAACGTTCTCATCATAAAGGGCATCTATGGTGTTGGACCACATTTTTTCTCAGATGATTTGGTATCATGATCTGTTCTCCAGAGAGAACAACAACAATGTGGTTTACTGAGAGGACAGCAATATGTCAGACGGCGAGGCCTTTTTAGGAGTCCTGAAATGGAGAACAATTAGAATTTTTAATTCACACAGAAAATTACAAATTAAATATTGTTCCACACGTTCAAATGGTAGTTTGAATTTTTGAATAAAAAAAGACAGCCCTATTTGAGAGTGGTATCCTTGTCATGGATGGCCCGTGGATGGAGCAGGTGGCCACTGTCACACACTGAGGTAACAGCTTGACTCAGTTCTCAGGACCTGGGCGAGTGTCACAGGTCTGGACAAATGACACTTCACTGCTCAGCCCCAATGTCCTCTACAGACATTTTCAACAAGATGAATCCTATTTTCAAATTATGGATAAAGCTTTAATGACACACAAGGCATTACATGGGCTAATATAATTCCAATTAAAATTTAAAGATTTTGATCTTTAATTGAGGACGTGAGTGAAAGGAACGAATACTCTAAATGTTTAAACAGAGAACAGTTTTGTGAGGAGAATATACTTCTGTATCTACATTCATCAATCAGAACATGACTCTTTAAAGCTGTGCTTAAATTACAAAGCATGTCAAGAGCATTGCAGAGGGAGTGTGTGTCACAGTGTTAAGAAGTGTAAACTCACTACATTTACTTAAGTTCTCTATGTAGGTAGAATTTTGAGGTACTTAACATTTTTTATACTTTGACTGACTACATGTACTTTTTAATCCACTACATTTATCATCTTTGGTTACTAGTTACTTTGCATGTAAAGATTTAAAGGACATTTGATCAGCTTATAAAATATGATGATGCCTTTATAAACTGAGGTACCCAACAGTGTTTGGACTCAAAAACAGAGCAGGACGGATTGATGGGGCTTACTTGGACTTGATTGTAGGCAACAGGCAAGCAGAAAGCAGGGACAGCAAACAAATCCGAAGAAGGAGAAAGTAGGCAGGCAAACAAGAACAGCGGCTGGGCTGCCATGGCAATAGATTGAGGACTGAACATACACTTTTACATTGTTTTACATTTGTTCCTTGTTCTTTTTTGAAGTAAGCCTGGTTATCAACAGCAGTAAAACCAAAGTCATGTCCATCAACACCAATACACCAACAGTAATAAGAATTGAGGAGCAGGTCTGAGACAACACTGATCCTTTCACATACCTAGGAAGCACCATTTACCACAATGCAGGTACACGCCAAGATATTCAAAACCAGGGTGGTGGTGGTCTAGTGGTCAGGCTTTCAAATAGAACACCAGAAGGTTGTGAGTTCAACACCAGCCACTATTGAGCTCCTGAGCAAGACACTAAACCCTGAGCTGCTCCAGAGGACTGTCCCTGTAGTTAGTCACTGTAAGTCGCTCTGGATAAGAGCGTCTGCTAAATGACCTGTAATGTACTGTAATTTAAACAAATCTGTAAATCCAACCAACACAGTACCAAACCCAAACTCCAGATATACCAAAGTTGTGTACTATCAACACTACTCTACGGTGCAGAGTGCTGTAAAACAACTGAACAAACATCATGCATATGTAGGATCTCATATATATTCTAGCCAAAGACCATCTCCAACAAAAAACTTCTGAAAATCCCCCAGTAAGATGACATAAACTCCATAATCCAGAGACGCAGGGGAACCTGGATTGGTCATGTGCTTAGAATGGACATCAATGCATTTCTAAGAGTCGCAATACACTCGACCCCAGAAGGCAAAAGAAGGAGATGAAGGCCCAAAATAGTTGTTGCTGCTCCATGCGCCAGCCGACACAGGGGGGATGAGTGAGAGATACAGTATGTGCTAAAATAAATTAATTATAATCATATTATCATAAATATATACACCATTCAGAAAGGGACTGCTCTGCTTAGTGCGAAAGCTGATATTATACTTTTGTTTTAAGCAGCATTAATTAATCATGAATATATGTTTTAAGTTATTTTTTTGGCCACTTAATGGCTGCACACTGCATTCATTTTAAGTTCAGTTTCTGTCCACATGATTCACTCTCATTTAGCTGTTTTAGTCTGAGGAAAATATCTGTCTCTGTAGCTGCTAGATGCTCCACGATGTTCACCAGAAGGTAGTTTACAGTGGCTTTTTATTTTTGTTAAAGCTTCAAGTTAAATTTAAAATGTAAGACTTTAGCTGTGGTACTAATTTGACATCAGTGGAGTTCTTCTTCCACCACTGACTGAGCCATTACATGAAATATGTCTTCTGTGAGCTTCCAGACAAACCCCAGTCCAGGACATCAGAACACAGATCTTTCTTTGTACCTTTTGATCATACCAGGCCCTGCTGTGTCCTGTGTTCCTGGTTCTACCGTAACAAAACACAGCACACGATTTAGCCAATTCTGCAGCCCTACAGAGTGGGATAATTAAATATTGAGATATGAATGTCAGGTTAGGGCTACAGTGGCTTAGCTAATGAATCCCAGGTTTCTGCTGGAAAGGAACCCGCACAGTTTACAATGCTCATCTAACATCCACCACAGCAAGGTATTTATTGCCACTGCTAATCAATGCGTAATAAAGATGTGATGGTCCAGGACTGGAAAGAAGAGGCTCAGGACTCCAGGTATAGCTTATTCATCTCTGAGAAGATGCTCCCATACCGACCCCTCTCCCTGGGCCATTAGAGTTTGAGGAATCAATGCGAGCAGCCGGGGAGGAGTCCATCCATCATGTCCCCCACACAGCAGCATGCACCAACCGCACTCGAGCTGGCTTCCATAACCTCACCTAACCCCACACCACAAATATAATTACACTCTGCTTCAGCCTCCAAATGCTAAACTGACCCTGAGGACATCCTCATCTCCCAGCCAGCATGGCATGTTCACAGGTTGCCCGCAGAAGGACAAATGAAGGAGAGCTGAAGACTTGAAATGTTCTACACGCTACGCTCATCTTCAACAATTAAAAAGCTCTGTCAGGTCAGTGCTCCCCCCACAGCCCTGTCAGAGGAACTCCCCCCCTTCATCCACCAAAATGTGTTCATTCCACTGGATACTATAAAACACTAAATGATATAAAAGCAGATATTATTCACACAATTGAACTGACAATGTTTAGGTCAGCTGGTCAACTACATTCACACTACTACTTTTATATATGACTTTTAGCTTCTTGAACATGGCATTTATCCATAAATGTTTCACTTTCTACATCAACACATAGCCATCACCTTTAGCTAACTATATCAACTGTTTATTCATTACTGTAGCTGTGTATTTCAATCATTTATCCATTACTTTATGTTAACTGTTTGGACTTATCTGTCTGCTTGCTAACAAGTTTCACACAATTCTCTCGCTCAATTGCAACTTAACGGCTGACTCAATATGTTTTAAAAAATATATTTTATCTCCTTTATTTCTATAATCTTTGCTTTTACGCCCTGGCAACTGCAAAAGGACCCTCTGGAGTACAAGTGGTTGGGAATCACTGCTTCAGTATTGATATAAACAAAACAATTGATAATGATGCAACAGCTTTGCACCTTTTGATTTATTGTTCCCAAGGCAGTTGAGAGTCTAGCTGTTCAGAGCCATCTCCACCTCAATCAAATACTGGATGTGCACAAGTAGAGCAGATTCAGTATTGACCTGCACATGTGTGCGTACACCCTCAGTGGGACGGCTAAGGACTGCGAATCATGATGATGATTGATGTCCACTGTGAGTCAACACCACCTGTGATTTCTACCTGAATGCAATGTATGATGATAAGACATTACGAGATACACACATACACATGGCCTTCCTGTCTGTAAATAGGCTGTCACATCACTCAGAGTGCATTAGAGCTATCGATCACAGCGTATTCCTTTTAAGGTGGTTCACTTGCTTTTAATTGTGCATCTTTGACAGGGTTCTTGAAGAAATAGCCTGACTCTGCCTTTTTCGCTCACGAAAAAGCAAAGACCAGAATTCGATGTTTATTTTCTCTGAGATACTGTCCTCTGCTTACAGTCTGTACAGCAATGATTATGATTAGTATGTGTAACATTTGCTATGTAATTGAGTTGTTGAGTATGTTCAAATTTAATTTATTGAAAAAGTTCTCTCCAGTCTGCGTTGATTAAACTGGTTTATCAGTTTATCAAAAGATGAGCACCTGCTTTAGACAGTGTCTGGTTCCTTGATAAAAAGTCAAAAGCTCAAGCCTGTGTACATAAAAACATAATTATGGAGTTAATTATGACTTCCAAAATGCATTTTAGTAAGAAGCATCCAATCACAGACTTCAAAATAATGTTACTGACATCAGTAATGACGAGCAGAGGCTTCATATTGTATCCGTTATTAGAAAACGGATAGAAGATGCACTGTACATATAAAATCATTTTCAGATACTGGGTCCAATTGTTGGGTTTGGAATTCACTACAGCTCTGATTTGCGCCTCTAACTGACTTCCACTCCATAAAGGGAAGCCAAGTCTCGTGGGCATTTTTGCATTTATAACCAAACTGACAAAAATAATATAATCTCAAAGTAACTGAATTTAATTTAAAAAAATGTCTCTAGTCCAACAAATGTGTTGTCCCGAGTATGAAAACCAAATTGATAGGAAAAGGGGCGGAACAGTCAGGTTCAGCTGGGTGGAGTGATGAAGACGGGCCAGGCTCAGGTCTCAGTGTCAGGCCTGTGCACAGCTCTAACACTAGAGCTCTAAAGTAGAAGCTCTTTGCAAATGGAAAACTAAAAAACAAGCAATTTGTCATGTTAATAACCCCAAAAAACCCTTCAATACAGATTTAATGTCGTTCGCATAGCTTTGATGATTTAAAGGCATCACAATGCTGATACACAGCATGTAAATCACAGTTTGAATTAAACAGTGTATTCAATGCACCTTACATTCTCCATATATACTGGGATTTAGTCACAGTCAATCAAACATACATGCCTGCAGACATGAGGAAGAGGAGGAGACGCACATCCAGAGTCTTGACATGTCTCTGTGAATAAGGGAATTAACTCTGTGCTCATAAATATGTTGGCTGCAAAAGGACCCATCCCATTCTAGGCAGCCCATCTTTTCAAAATCCCCTTTTCTCTATGCAAACAAGAGCAATTCATTTGAATAATTCTCACTAAACCTGTCTCATCCACTTGTTTTCCCTTTGAGAGGCAATCACACGTTGTCTGCTTGTAATTTATGACCACAGGCAAGTCTGCAGTGGTTTTACAGGGTTGCATTAGAACACACTCTTGTTATTATGAAGCATTATAGTAGATATACTTTTTAATGGAAAAAGACAGGTGCTTTCCAAGGTGGATCCTCAGCGTAATGTGTTTCTGAGACACTAAAAGGAAGATGGATTATATTGCACTGCTACTTATTTATTATCCAAATTATGCAAATAGTTTATTGCTGTGTAATGTTTTTAAAAGCTTTCGAACATTCTAGCCCAGCCTCTCTACTGAATTAAGATGCGTCATGTTTGTTGTACTGTGGCTCTCTGAACAACTTGATTATCAAGTTAGTGAGCTTGGGACATAATAAGGCCTATAGCAACAATCACTTTCAACATGTTTGAGTAAGTACCAGTCCTGAATTATTATTGAGCTCTTGCAAGCATCTGCAGTCACTGGCGGAGAGGGCAGATAACTCAAGTTTATTTTTGAGGGACATTTTTATACAGCTTGGTTTGCATGTCTTTGTCCAACAGGTGGGTCTTTAAAAGCTTTCCGACATGAACATGTGAGATCGACCAACAAGAAGAGCTATTCCCATTTGAACAAACAAATACGCGAACATTAGATCTAAATCATGGTGCAGGAGCAGCACTTGTCAAGTCAAGTTGTCTCTATTTTCCATGTATCTAACAATGTTGCTTTTTGGTGACACTTCCGGATTTCAGCTCATGTTTCTGGGGTGAAGTGCAAACATCTTCTCTAGATGGTATCTTAATTTAGCCAACCGATCTGTAGAACATCCCCACTAAATATTGTTCTCGTAATGAGTACATCTCAAGAACATTGAAAGTCTGAATAAAAGTAGACATGCGTATCTTCACTTCAGTCTTTCCTGTTGGTGATGTTCAATCTTATAAACATTCATTTCACTGTGATGGATTATATTCTAATGATCTCTCAGCATAATCTGAATGTATCTGCAAATCGAGACATTGATTTTAAAACAAATAATGTAATGTACAACACATGCCTATTAGCTGAAAGTTATCAACCAAGATATTCAGGGGAAATATCCCCGAGGTCAGCAGGGTCACAGCTTCCTGCCACCAACACACTGCTCCCTGTCAGAGATGGAGAGGGTAGCAGCAGTAAACTCTAAAAGAAGCAAGAGTGAAAGAAACCCACACTCGACCCTTTCCGAAGTGAACAACTACAGATCTGTCTCTCTTCTTCCATTTCTTTCCAAAATACTGGGGTGTACGGTCTTCAATCAACTCTCTTCTTACCTTCACCAGAACAACCTTCTTGATCCGGTCCAATCTGATTTCAAGGCAGCCCACTCAACTGAGACTGCCCTCCTCGCTGTCACTGAGGAGCTTCATGCTGCTAGATCAGACTCTCTCTCCTCTGTTGTCGTCCTTCTGGACCTTTGTGCTGCATTTGACACAGTGAACCACCAGATCCTCCTTTACACCCTCCAAGAACAGGCTCTGCTCTCTCCCCGCTCGAATCCTATCTAAAGGTCCGAAACCAAAGTGGAGGCACGGATCTCGGCTTGTCTGGCTGACATCTCTCAGTGGATGGCCGCACACCACTTGAAACTCAACCTTGACAAGACCGAACTGCTTTTCCTTCCGGGGAAGGACTCTCCAGGAATGTGACACTGGATGACCAACTGTCCTTCAATGACAGTATCGCTGCAACAGCCGGCTCCTGCAGACACACTGTCTACAACATCAGGAGGATATGTCTCCTACTGACTTAGAAGGCAACGTAGGTTCTGGTCCAGACTCTTGCCATCCCTCACCTTGACTACTGTAACTCCCTCCTGGCTGGACTCCCTACATGTGCCATTCGACCTCTACAGCTCATCCAGAATGCTGCAGCTCGACTGGTCTTTAACCTCCCCCAGCCCGAATCTGACACTGGTGCTGGTCTACCGTGCAATGAATGGATCAGGTCCTTCCTACATCCAGGCCACGGTCAAACCACACACCCCAGCTTGCTCACTTTGCTTGGCATCGGCCAATCAGCTTGCTGCTCCTTCACTGTGAGTGGGACCCAGATCCCCCTCAAATAAAACCGTCTGTTTGTTATCTTGCCTCCAAAATGGTGGAATGAGCTCCTCATGATATCAGGTCAGCAGGAAGTCTTCACACCTTCATTCGCAGACTGAAAACACACCTGTTTCGACTGCACCTTGGCCAATAATCAGAAAAAAATAAAAATAAAATAATGAAATATATATATTCTTATTTCTTTATGTAGCACTTAAATTGGCTGGCTTATTTAAAGCTAATGGTTGAATTGTTATTCTATTGTTTCTGTGTGTTGCACTTACATTGGTTTGATTTATTTGAAGCTATTGTTCTGCACTTAAAATGATTACACCTATTTAATGCTAATGTTCTTGCAAAATTCTTATTGTTCAGAGTTGTAGCCTCATGATTGTTTGCATTCATTGTAAGTCTTTTTTGGACAAAAGCGTCAGCTAAATGTAATGTAATGAACACAAATCAGAGAGATTTTAGTGCACACACTAAAGATGTAACAGTCACATTGTCTCCCAGGGTTGCACTCTGCTGGCTGCACAGATATCAGGAGTGTCAGCTCTACCGTGTGGACAAATTGAGTAATTACGTCATATTTTTCAATAAAACAAATAGCGGCTTATATGAACTGTGATATCAAATATTGGAGAAATTCAAATACATTTATCAAGTGACTCATTCATGTTATATTGTTTGTTAACAAAAAAGTGTTAAAAAATTACATAAAAGACTAATTTACAATGAAAATGTCACCTTTAGAAATGCTTTAAAAGAAAAAGTAAAATGCTCATATTTTTTTTTTCCTATTTGTTTTTCAGTATTTCTTTCATTATAAGAATTGCAATGTAGCATTTTGTTTCACACTTGAGTTTAAGATCTGAGGCCCCTGTCTGTAGGACTATTCTGTAATGCAAGACCTTTGCAGTATTTTGATTTAATTTTTGCCATTCATTTGACAGTTGACTGAGGAAACATGGGGAGAGAGAGAGATGGGTGTGAGGTGCAACAAAGCTCCCCAGCCAGAAGCAAACTGTGGACACTGCAGTTATGTGCTGTGCACCTTATCCATTAGACGACCACTGCACCGTGCAGGAGGATTTTATAGTCCCAAATTATTAATTTGTCTCAGAGGGCTTTACTTTCAGTACAACACACTTGACTAAAACATTTAATGGAGGGACAAAGGAAGAAATCTCAGGAAGAGCAGCTGATTAGTGACAGACAGACATGAAGTACATGTCACATACACAGAAATAACAATACTCACAATGTGGAGAAACAAAGACAATCAGGTGAATAATAAGCAAACATGTGCGAAGAATGTGAATCAGCAATATCCAGGCGCCCCTAAGGACTGGCAGGACTTGGACCTCAAAACTTGCACCGTTCCACAAAGACAAGGGCAAGAAGCAAAACTCAAGGACACAATTTATAGAGAGGAACAAGAGACGAAAGGGATCACGGATGCAAGAGCAGGAAATAACCAACGCTAGCTGGGTAGGGGGCAGAGAGAGGGGCACGCAGCTTGGCCACTCCTGCGCAAACAGAGTATTACAATGTTTTTCAGGAAGTTGACAGCAGAACAGACATGGACTTTGATTGGTAAGACCTTAAACATTGAGGGAAGGAAGTACAGTGGCAACAGGTGTCAGGCACCAGTGGCCACGAGAATAGTTAAACTTCAAAGCGGAAAGATCTTAGTGTATAAAGTTGAAATGACTCAGCAGAATGATGTCAGCAGGGAGATTGTTCCACAGAAGAGCAACACAACAGGAGCCTGCTGACTTGCTAATGACAGTGATTTACTTGACTTTTATATTAACATAGTATTCATATCTAACTCATCCTGAACGTTTCCGTTTCGTGTCTTCTGATTGATCTTGGAGTATTTCATTCAAAACAAGCTTTACAATTGCAGTTCAGCACCAGATCAAAACCAATAACCAAACAAAGATCATAGTAAATAGAAGTCATTTAATTGTGTTAAAAACACAGTAGGATTATATAAACACTGCCATGGTTATAATGTACAATTAAAAATATTTTGTTCATGACACTAAAAACATCATAGAGGATCGTCGGAGCATGAGATAATCCACCCGGCTCGAACACTTCAGTGTGTCGAGCATCTGATTGAGTGTGCCGTCTCCATGTTGTACCTACTGGTGGCCAGAAAGAATGCGGCCTCAGACCTGAGAGCAGCTCTACAGCTACAACAGAAATCATTCCAAAGGAGGCATCCAGTGTCACATTGTTCAGTCATTATACTGCATGTCCTGCAGGTTTGTCAGTGTAGCTAGCAGGGGCAAGCTGGGTGACTTTGGGACCCATTATATTATTCATTAATTTGTTTAATTTTCCTTCAACACACCTGCATACAGACTAGACCATGTCCCTTTGTTATTTAGCCATTTTGTGACCCTGTATAACAGTGGCACAAAGCCTGAGGTGGAACTATTCACTATGTAATGGAGGGCGTGGACTCACCTTTAGAGTCAAGTAGTTTGTTAAAAAGGAGATCGTCTTATTATTCTTTATTTAGTGGGCCCCTCCAGCTAAAGCCAAAGACAGTCTCCTACCTTTGAATACACTTTAAAATCACTTCTGGTAGCTACATATGCATTTAGACAGGCGGGGGTCGACTGTCCGGACACGAGCCTGTAAGTGACATGACACCAGACTCCTCTCAGGTACCGTGTGGTAGCTTGGCAGGTAGCCAGTGGAAAGAATGGGTTGCACACATTCTTGAGGGCAAGAAGAACCAGTTGGTCGAGATGGACAGAAAGCGGCTTTCGGTCTCTGATGAAAGAGCCTTCTTCCAATCAAGTGTGCTTTAGGAGTTAGGCGAGACATGTATACAGCAGCCTGTGTGAAAGTGCATTCAGCAGTCGAACCAAACCGACCAGGAGTGTCACAAGCATCCGTCCTCACTGCACGTCCTACACTCCCAGCATTCTATCACATGCAGCTCAAACATTTCAGATTCTTCATTTAACTGTAATGGGTGGAATTTTAAATTACATTTCAATCAGTAATCTTCTAAAAACATCGATGTATGTTCATGTTTGGAATCAGGTGATTTTGATTTAGTTTTTAGTGCAGAAATAATGTTTTTTTTGTCTCTTTCTTTCCACGGGTCCCAGCCTGGTCCATGTGCTAGTAACGGCCGGCGTCGTCGTAGGAGGTGACGTCTAGGTCGAAGAAGTCCTCCAGCTTCCACTGCAGGGTCTCGAATGTGGGCCGGTCCTGTTCGTTCTCCTTCCAGCAGTCCATCATAATGTCATACATGACTTTGGGGGAGTTGGGGGGGCACGGCATTCTGTAGCCCTGAGGAACCCTCTGGACCACCTGGTAGTTTGTCATGGCTGGAGAATCACAGAAGGACATTACAACTCATCTTACAGGAGACAATTGCATTCAATATTTACGGACTTTCAAATAGCTACATAAAATCATCAATCGCACTTCAGGAAATTCTGAATACATAAACTTTTTGTAAATCTATGTTCAGAGAATCATTTATGACGAGCATGAAGAACGTCTCACCGGGGTAAGGCATCTGTCCAAACGTCATGATCTCATACAGCAAAATCCCAAAGGACCAAACGTCCGATTTAATGCTGAACTTGTTGTCGTGGATGGCTTCTGGAGCAGTCCACTTCACAGGGAATTTAGTTCCTTCTTTGGCTTCATACACATTTTCGTTCTCTTTCTAGAAACAAAATACAGGTTTTAACCGTCAGTCTGTCTGGAAAGGTCTTTACACTAAAGCTGACATTCTCAACATGGCCAAACATTGTTGTGAACACAGGCTGCCGTGTGGCTTGGGCTGTGGAGTATTTATTTGGCCGTATAATGCATGCCAGTGAACAGGTCCAACACATACCAAGCTTCAAAAAGTACATTTACTAAAGGGTTTCTTTAGTGTCACACTTGCTACATACAGTATACAACCCCACTTTAAATGTCAAACCCACCATGAAGACCCTGGCGAGGCCAAAGTCGGCCACCTTGCAGATGTTGTTCTCGCCCACCAGCACGTTCCTGGCTGCCAGGTCTCTGTGGATGTAGTTTTGTAACTCCAGGAAAGCCATGCCTGATGCCACCTGGGCAGCCATCTCAATCTGGTCAGAGATGCCCAGCGTGGTGCCCTTATCCTCTGGAATCAAGGAGAGAGGTACATAATCATTCGCGAGAAAGAAATATCATTCTGTAGAAAAGTTATTTTGCCTATTAAATTTTTTTATAAAAAATGTTAAAATAACACAATTACATTACATTTTGGCAAATACAGGTTTTACTCATGTCAACATTTTGGCCAATGCTGGAGGCAAACATGGAACAAAAATCAAATCATGTCCGATTCGGTTAGTCATTTTTAAACTGGAATTTGAAATATAAAATATAACAAATTGCACCCACCCTTTTAAACAGCATGATGTGCAATAACTCATACTCATTACTTCGTAAGCAAGGCTTGAATTTGTTTTTCTGCGACTATCAATTTTGTCAGATAAAATGACAACTGACGGCAGATTAACATCATTCTGTTCTCTGGCCACGATATAAAGTGGAACTCTTGGCTGTTGCCTGCATTATTAAAAAGATTTGTCAATGAAGAACACCACTCTATTACTTTCTACTGTGAACACGTCGTAGCCATGAGATGTTACAGTAGGAGGGTGAATTATGGTTGATGTCTCCACACAGACTGACACTACATCTCTCACATCACAGCAACACAGCCTGTGTGTCTCAGAGCTGAGCACTGCACATGTCTCAGCACCTACACAAAATAAAGCATATCTAGAAAGGCATTTCATCAAAAATACTAAATCAGCATCTCGGCCTACTACAGGTATTCTTGTACATTTGGTTTATGCCACATTGAAAAACCAGCATTTCAAAAAATGCTACCACTGCCCTCAGTTTAAGTCCAACCAGGAATTATCATCCTTTCCTGATTATATACTGCTGCAAATGATGTTTGTATAATATAATGTATTATTTCAACAGTCCTTTTGTCTATAAAATGTCAGAACATTTAGAAAAAACATCACACATGTAATTGACCAGAGCCTACCATGACATATTCAGAGGTCTAGCCTATAACATTATCATAAATTGTAAAGAATAGCATCAACTCTTCACATTGGAGAAGGTGGAAGTAGAGAATTTGGCATTTTTGCTTGAAAAATGACAATGGCAATAGCAATAAATCAACTATCAAGATAGTAACTAAAGCTTGGATTTTTAGCTTATGCGTTTACATTTTGGCACCATTAAAAGTATGTTGAATTACCAATTAGCAACTGCTGTTTGCAGTCTACCCATGGATGTACAGACAGCTATGATTGGATTACTGTTACACTTTGGTGGTGGTGGTCTAGTACTCTTTTCCAAATAGAACACCAGAAGGTTGTGAGTTCAACACCAGGCTGCCACCATTGAGCCCCTGAGCAAGACACTAAACCCTGAGCTGCTCCAGAGGACTGTCCCTGTAGTTAGTCACTGTAAGTCGCTCTGGATAAGAGCGTCTGCTAAATGACCTGTAATACTGAAGATTCAGATTCTCAGGTAAGTTCTGGAGTTACAAGGAGCATCTTTTTTTTTTACGACTTAGAGGGCCGTTTATTTGTCATTGACATGCAACAATGTATCCACGAAAACGTAAGTCACACTGAATCTAAAATTATATGAATCATGTTTGCGTCTTCAGAAGTGACTGAGTTATGAGTAGGGGTGTGTGTCACAGCCCTGCAGCTCTAAATGATAATTAAGGCAAAATACAAAAAAAAAAAAACTAAAGGAAGAAAACAAAGTCTGCCACAAAGCCCTAAGTGCCTGGTGTGTGTTACAATGCAGAGCCTGCTGACCATGGCTGTCTTTAGCTGCAGCCAGCACCTCTGTAGCTCGCTCTGTCTGCCATCTGGTTGCTCCATTAAAACGTCCCCCCTGGTAGCCATGTGTTGGTGAGGTTGTGTGTTGGTGAATGCATGTGCATGGTCGCAGCCATTTGCAAATTTTAATTAAACATGTAATGCATGTTTACAAAACTTGACACACACACACACACACACACACACACACACACACACACACACACACACACACACACACACACACACACACACACACACACACACACACACACACACACACACACACACACACACA
>CALSBV010012138.1:810094-822273 GCA_943590825.1 Bovichtus diacanthus
AAAATAAATAAATATCTAAAAAGCTTAAGATTAACTTGATGGGAAAATGGGTGGAGCCAGAACCTGGAATGAATTTTGTATACAAGGAAATTGCTTTATAGGCAACTCCACCCTCTGGCTGAGACTAAATAAAATTCATGATGTGAAACATGTGCAGCGCAGTACAACGTTGTGATTTATGAACTGTAGCATCTAAAATGGTTTTGTTGCTCTGGGATAAATCACTACTGTCGCCCTGACCCTTGTAAACCAGCACTGGACTCTGATCTCGTCATAAAGTAGCAGCAGCTCATAATCACATGGGTAGATCAAAGTGAGGCCATCTTACGTTGGAGGTACTCCAGCAGGCTGCCGTTCTTCATCAGCTCTGTGATGATGTAGATGGGCTGCTCCATGGTGCACACAGCGTACAGCTGGATCAGCTTGGCATGCCGCAGCCTCTTCATGATCTGAGCCTCTCTCAGGAAGTCCTCTGCATCCATGGTACCTGCGATAGTTCGTTCAGTGATATCAGAAGCAGAACTTTGACAAGTGTTTTGTAGTGGTTAGTGACATCTTTTGGGATGCACAGTATCTGATGTCATGGTTGTACACTCATTCTTATTCAGATGAATAGATGTCATAATAATCTTCGCCAAGGAGGTCAAGTTTTTGGCTTGGTTAGTTTGTCTGTAGGATTACGGAAAAATGACTGACCCGATTTTCATGAAACTCGGCTGGCGTGTATGGCATGGGCCAAAGAAGCACCCACACACTGTTGCAGTGGATCCAAACAACAGGGTGCATATTATGAGATATTATGTTGCACTTTTGTTTCTTTTTTGCGAGATAGGGCATTTGTGCTGTATTCATGTGGTGTCGGAATAATCTGTAAAATTAGTTCACGACTTGGAGAATTCAGTCCCAACAACAAATCGGAAATCAGTGAAAATGTAGGTACACGACTTGGCGCGTTGACGTCATATTACGCATAAACATACCACACGAACATAAATGTTGGGTTGATTGCTGAGACAATAAAATACAACTCATCTTCTTTGTAGTGTCCATGTTGTTTCCACATTACGACTTAAAGCTCATGAAAACACTGAAGACGGACAAACAACTTCCCAACTCAGGAACTGGGACCATCTGATCTATAGGCATTTATATAGTTAGATATTGAATTCATTGTCAGATTTGACTGATCCCATATCTACCCATGATCAAATCAAATGAACTTCCACTTAACAAATTGTTTCTCATTCCTAATAGCATGTTTTTGGTTTAACCCCTTCAGTAAGAGAAAAGGAGGCATTAGTGTACCAGGTTTGAGGGTCTTCACTGCGACTGCTGTGGTTTCGTTCCACAGGCCTTCGAACACTTCTCCAAACTGACCGGCTCCAAGCTTCTTCTGCAACTTGATGGAGTTGCGGTCAATCTCCCATTGGTCCACAGTGTTGTAGGACAGGCCGTGAGTCTGTGGAGCCTCCATCTACACAGACAGGAAGGGTCATGGGTTACTGACGAGACAATGTGACTTCATACTTTTATACATAACTGAACTTTAGGAATAGAAACAAGGCAATAATGGAATTTAGAAAAAAAACAGGATGCAGGTTTTACCTTTTTGCAAGGCTCAGCCAGACACACACAGAGGCCATCAGCCTGCTGGGAGTAATGTTCCACCAACTCCTGCAGTGTTGGAAAGGATCGGGACCTCGACACGAAGTAGTGACCATTCTCCAGTTTTTTCAGCTTGTAATGCTTCACCTTCCCACAGTCCAGCACTGAAAGACAAGACAACTTCAATGTTATACTCAAGAACTGTCAAAGTCAGGTTTCCTCATGGTACAGCTGGCCTAAAGTCTTTTATCAGAGCAAGCCAACGCATGTTTGTCATGCTTACACAACCAGCACAAGACATTCTAAAATGCTAAATATCAAAAGAAGTTTCCATTTCCAGTCATATCTAAAATATAGAATTGTATTCTTCCTTTGACTTTCTATTGTCAAAATAGCATTTTGTCTTACTAGATGCGCGTTTGTAGTAACTACATTAACTCTGGTTTAAAGCAGCGTTTGATTTTTTTCTCCCTTTGGTGGCAGTGCAATAAGCTGTAAACAGAAAACAGAATGACATTGCTCCATTATGTTTACCAGTTAGCCTCTAAAGGCGTTTGTCTGCAGTTTGCTGATGAGCAGGTAGTTTACAGTGAGTTAATTCGAGCGAGTGTAAACAGCTACTGCGGGAAATGAGGTTCGTGAGTGTTGAGTACTAACAAAAAACTAAACAATGAGCTGAAAGAGGCTAAAACGCTGGTGATAATCAGTCAATCCTTCACATTGTAGACAATCCATTCTTTATATGAACATATTGATTAGTGACTGTTAAGAAGTTGACACTGAATTTTCAATACAGATATTCATAAATGCATAACTTCAATTTACTAATCCCTCACTCTGTGTAAATATTCAGTAGGTTAGTTTCTATACAGAAGTCCACTAAAAAAAATCTGACGAGAAGTTTTTCAACTTGTTACCTTTCTGCATTTTTACATGTAGTGATGGAGGTCCTAAAGTATATTGTTGTTCATTAAACATTTTAAAATATTATTAGAAGGCATTCAAATAGATTATATTATAGGGACATGGTTCCTGTAAATGTGCTTCAGTATGAAGAAAGACATAGCACCACACGTTAAAGAAAATCTTCTCCATAATTCTGAATAAGAATCCAAACATCATATGTCTCACCAACTTGCGTTTAATATTGAAAAAATATCATGTTGCTACATTAAGTGTTTACGGGTTATCAATGCCTTAATCACAGGTATGTATTCAACGGCTGCCGCTGGATAGTGGCCAATACTAGAGAATTAATCATTTCTCAATTTAAAAACACACAAATTTCAAAAAAAATAATATTGATGTCATTTGTTCCTTCGATTCCATTTAAATAAAAATCAGTAAAATTAAGATGGGGTAAATGTGTTCACACATACACTCAGTGAATTAACCCAGGTGAGTGCATGAGGTCATCAACTGGCTTGATGGAACATGGAAAAAATGGGTCATAATGGAAAGAGCAAGGCCAGAGACAGATTAGAGAACAGAGAGATAAAGTTATCAGCCTGCTTTACGGGAGCACAGACCGCTATTTATTCCACTTAGTGACCTTGAAACCATTAATCCTTTCAGTCAATTGAGGACAAGATTGAGTCACTGAACAATAAGGTCTTTGGAAATGTGTGTTTTGTACGCAGACAGCAGAATGCTAACGAGCATAACTTCACCAGAGAAACAACATTGATCAAGTGGAATAATGCACTAGTGCAATTTAAACGTGTTGGCAGGCTGATTGTTTTAAGAATGTTAGTCAGACATCACTGCATAAAATAGGTTCTTAAGTCACAACAATTTCCCTCGGGATAAATAAAGTTCTATCTTATCGTATTATAAGTTAATAATTATTCTGATACATACAACCAAAATGCTTGTTTTTTTGCATGCATCCATATATACTACATGTACCATAAGCTACTATGTATACCTCTAGCAGCAGTGTATTGAACAAGGGTGTGTTTTATTGCTTATGAATTCCCCTTTCATTTCTATGGGAAACTCATTTCATTTGTTCTTCATAAGTTACATGTTGAAGGTGTGGATGTCTGGACCTTTACTTCACTATTTAGCAGAACCTGGAAAACCCATTTTGAGATCTCTCTACTTAGTCACATTCATTTAGAAATCTGTAGCATGTAGTATGGTCAGGGAAACCCACTCCCCACCTCCAGTCAGAGTAGCGACTCAGTTATATCAACAACTAGCTATAGAAAGCTTGCCAACGTCAGCTACCACAAGCTGAAGGCCATCAAACCCCCTGCATGTTTCTGCTGAATTGAACAAGTGTGTGTTTTCTTACCTGTGAATTAAACTTTTTGAAAGAGGGTTGTGTTTTTTCATCTTTCAAAGTTGACATAATACCTTTTTAATGTTAATATGCACTGTTCCTTTTAAAACAAACAAATGGACCAAAGGTATACAGTTCACTTGAATGAGTATTTGGTTTCAGAGCAGAATTCAAAGCTCAAGTTGCTACTGTAACGTCGTGTCTTACCGGAGAGGGAGCGCTCCCCTTTCTGACTTTCACAGTTTCTGATGAGGAAGGCGCCATGCTGGTTCCCTCCTGCCAACAGCATCTTCTCTGCATCCAGCCTCTTGGTGTCGGGAAAATACCATCTGCAAATCCAAATTCAAGCAAAGCTGGTCAAATATAAACTGCAATTTCTGAATAGAAATAATAAATTTGAAAAATATAACAGTCACTATAAAGGTTCACTGGTAATGTTATCGATTGCAAATGATCTTGTTAATACTGTCTGCAGCACCCACACACACCCCACACCACACCCACACCACACACCTTTCATGGCATGTTCAGGTGGCTACCTGCAGCCAAAATAAGTTTGCTGCAAAACCAGTTTCTGTAACTTTCCCAAATGATGTAGTCATAGCTGCCACACAGCAGAGCATACAATTGCCCAACAAATGTCAGTAAGGCATTCAGTGCACTGATGATGCTCTTCTGTTTTTTTAACCTTACCTCCATGGTAATTATTAACCTGTAAGTCTACATTTCCTGGTTACAGATAATCATTAACGAGTTTAATGAAAGACTTCACTCAATGGCATTATTCAGCAGTAAATACAGAAAACATGTTACAGCCTTTTATCTTTATGAAAGTGACAAAGTTATGGTTCTTGGAGGACTTAAGATCTGTCAGTCAGTAAGTATTCCAAACGTGTTGACAATGTTGGACACCAATGCAAGACACAACCATAGATGGGAATTATTTGTTAAAGAGGGGGTCGCTATTTTAGAAAATACTACATGAATATGACGGCAAGGATGATGTGGATGAAACTTACGGTTCTGCATCAATACTCTCCACGGGTGCCACATAATTAGCCGGGATGTATCCCTGTTTGGGGGCCGAGACCCCGTTGATGGCTTTGGCAAACCACCATTCACCAGCACTTTTATCAAGAGCCTCCAAAGTATCCCCGGCATTGAAGCTCAAGTCCTCCTCAGTACGGGCGGAGTAATCATACTGGGCGATGTAATAGTCCCCAGAGTTCCCCGCTGGGAGCGCCGGTAAACACCGATTTGAATGGAAGTCGGGCTCTGAGTTTTTATCAGCACCGAGATTTACAAAAACCGTGGAAGCTTTCTCCTCACGCCTGCTCTCACCTCCAGACTGGTTCGGTTTTTTAAAACATGTCATAAAACTATGCCAGCACGAAGAAAAGTTTTTTTTGATCTCCATGGTTTGGCCGTCAATCACAGCAAGTCATTCCGTGTCAGGAATAGATGGGAATAGTTTGGGGGAATCTCTTCTGCTCGCTCATGATCCACATTCAATACAAATACTGAGACTTGTTCTGAATCCCAGGACCTGACAGAGGCGTCCCTGACCTCCGCACACCCCCAGCTCACACACCGCACTGAGCGAAGTGACTGCTGCCACTGAAGTGTGAAGTTTCCTGGTTGAGTTCATGGTCCATGTTGCAGCGTGATCATCACCTGCACCTGCTGAGAAATGCATGGGAGCGGCTCACGTTCATGACGTCATGTGGCCCCCTGGCGGCCATGTTAGGGGACAGCAGCTGAAACGGATCGAAGAACAGCTGATTACTTTGGAAAGATGCGTCATCTTTTCCTGTTGCCATATCTTTTTGTATTGATGTTCTCATAAATCTGAGATCATTGTGAAAGATAATTTCTGCCAGGGGAAAACAAAAACTTGAAATACAGGAACTGACAAAGTAATTAATAATCATGGTAAGTCACAATGATGTGGTAGTAGTTATGGGATAGTAGGCCTACGTACAAATGATGGCATAGTAAGTAAAAATATGTACTTATTAAGTCACATTTATGTAATAATAAATCGAAATCATGCGACAACGACTGAAAATCATGGCCAGAAACGGTTTTAGGGGTGAACATAGGGCAACAACTGTTGTGGCTGTTGTTCTTTAACCATAAAAACAGTCTAACAAATTAACAATAAATGAAATGACCAAAAACTAAAAGATTCTAAGTGAAGCTGAGTGAGTTTTGGGGAGTCTGGGGCTCTTAAATGTCTACTCTGTCTAGTTGGTTAGCTGGTCTTCATTACAATTATCAGTCAACATTTTAATTTATCATAATTTGGGATCATTGTGTCTTTATATTTAATCTTTCCTAAATATTCTTTTGTTTTTCTTTTGCTGCCAGACATTGACTTTTCACAGCATTATTAACTGTTAACTAGATAGTTTTCTTATAGTTATGAGACAGCGAGACAGCAGCTCTTCTTCCTCCGCAGGCCGCAGAGGTTCAACATGGACTCCAGGATGCTCTGCAGCTTCTACAGGTGCAGCATCCAGAGTCTCCTGACCAGCTGCATCACGTCCTGGTAGGGCAGCTGACCCTCAACAGTAAGACTCTACAGAGGGTGAACACTGCTCAGCACATCACCAGGATGGAGCTGCCATCCATGGAGGAGCTCAGTCACCATCATCAAGTAGCTTGATATCTTAATAATGTATTAAAATATCACTGATGTATACTCTGAGCATGAGTGATGTTAAACAGCAAGTTGCTCACAATATATAGCCTGTAATGCATTCAAGACAATGATCACATTTACATTCGATTCAAGTTATTATTTTATTATTTATTTATTTTTTTCTTTGATAGTCGAGATCATGAGTCCAAGTCACCCACAGCAAGGACGACATCTGTCTCTCCAACCAGTTAACTGTGCCTGCTGTGTGGTGCTGGACAGGTAGTGTAGGGTTTATCATCATCATTGATCAGTTCAGTGAGACTGAACCGAAATAGTAAAGTTACTGAAAAGATGCTCAAACGCTAGCTGTACTGTAGGTAATTGTAGGGTAGGTTGATAATGCGCATATACACTGTGCGTTACGGTGTCGTTCCACACCCGGAAGCACTGCACGCTCCCGCATTCGCCCACCTCTCTGCCGCCTTCTTCTGGCACACAGCAGGAGTTTCACTTCTGGCTCCATATGGGCAACAACCTATTGACGTTAACCGTTCACTGATAATCGATTCGGATTTCGAAAAACGGCTTCGGTGAATTGTTTTCTCGGTACCGTAAGCGCAGACTGAGAGGCGCGTGTACAGACCGCAGTGTCAGTGACACACACCAGTGGTCTCGTGCGCGAGTTGATGTGTGTACGGTATCGTTCGGCTCCGGAGCGCTTTCCCCGCGGTTCCCCCAGCGTCTGCTACAATGAGCGAATACTTCAGCCTGTCGGACAGTGATGTTATCGGCTTTGACCTGGACCACACGCTCTGCCGCTACCATCTGAAGGAGACCTCCAAGGTGAGTGTGTGAGTGGAGCGCGTGCAGCTAGCTCCAATACATAACCATACGGTGGCCGTGACGCTTAGATCTGCAACACATCTGGATTAAAAATAGCACGGAGCCGTCAATACGCTCCACGGTCACTTGTCAGTTCTGTCTTGCCTGCACGAATACATTGTGTTGAAATGCCTCTTAGCGTGCTTCGTGGTTGAATGTATGCAGAGATGTGCAATGTGATGCGATGCTCCTGATGCTGCAGTCACTGCGTGACTCACAGGTTGAACGTCGGCGGTGATTATCTTATCATGTCTTTACATCCTCTCTGAGGCCTATTGGCAACAGCATCTTCTCATATCACAATAGCCGCAGACTTAAAGGGGATAGCTGGATTCTGTGACAAAACCTAAATGACTGTTAAATCCCAGCCACTCATTATGGCCTGGCTCACCAGTCCTGGAGTTCATGTCTGCTCTCTCTTGCATGTCACATGCATGTCTGCTAACCCTGTCAGTGCAGCGAGGATAGGGAACCCTAGAAGGGTCATTCTCCGTTGACTACTACTCATAGGATTTCTCTGACTAACTAGTTGATTTCAGTGAAAAAGATTTCCCTATACAGAGGCAGCCATGCAAAAGACTTCTCTTTAAAACACATGTGTATTAAGGACCAATACATGTTGCATAATGAATATTTTTGTCTTGACAGAGTTGCCATCTTTCCAGTAATGTGTTAACCATAAACAACAGAAATAACGAGATTAAACGTAAAACTGCACTAAACAATAACTTTGATATTTACAATGGATCAAGTGACTATGTGTAAGGTCAAATGTGTCACTTATGATGAAACCACAGTGAATTAACACCCAACGCTGTAGTTAATCTCAACCCTGTGGAGTTCTTACCTCATCGTTGAGGTTTTCCAGTCCTTACATTCTCATCTATGCTGGTCCAAGCAGCCTCAGGCAGCTGTTTTTAGAGAAATTGTTGTAATCATTCCACCGTATGCTACCTGCCCAGCACATAATGGACGGCAGACAGAAAGAGTTGGCGGCTGTCATTTTTCTTAGGAGTTGGAAAGGGTGAAACAGAGCGAACATGACTCCTGTCAGCGTTTCTGTTGGATGTCTGCATAGGCAGTTGTTGGCTCACTTGTTCACCATTTCGCGTTTATAAGAAGATGATATTATGTCAATGTTGTGCTGTACAAAAAACAAAACAAAGACAAACAATAAAATAAATTCATTAGTGAGTTGAAAGGAAGGTTTTCACTGATCATCACAGCTTTATCCGGCGCTGTTTATAAACTGTATATTCTTGGCTTTCCATGGCACATAGTTACATTCTCTTGTTGTCATTTGCATTATGACCGTGCTGGCGTTTCTTGTGAGTGATGTTATTTCCTCTTTGTTTTTGCAGTTGATCTATGAGAGCTTTGCCAGGTATCTGGTGGAGCATAAAGGCTATGACCAGGACCTGCTAACCCTAACCCCTGCTACCTGGGATTTCTGGTGAGTCGGCAACAGCAGCAGTTTATGCCTTGAAGGTAGTACCTGTTTATCTTTAGGAGTAATAAGACTACCTTCGTCTAATACATAATGCTCAAACAATTGAATCCTATGATTATATTGCACTCCACCGCCTCTCTCCTTGTTTCTAACCAAATCCGAGTTAAAACTATTTTCACATTTTGGGAGTCACTCCAAACCAAACCAAACTATTGAAAGCATTCCTGAATATAGACTGTAGGCACACCTTAAACATATCATACAGCATTTGAAAGGCTATGAGGATGTGTTAAATCTGACTTTTGTGTAAGCCTAGCAGGAGTTAGACAGGATGAAAATGTATCACAATTGTTGTTTGCATTATTTATAAATGACCTAGAGGACTATCTACTGCACAATGACTGTTCATTTTGACAACATCGTAATCAATAGTTATATCCAGCTTATGGTACTGATGTACGCCAATCATACACTTATCATGTCTACAACAAAAGAAGGGTTACAGAAACCAATAGACCATATGTGTGATTTCTGAGAAATGGAAATAAAAGGTTAATATTGTAAAACTTAAGCCTAAGTCTCTAGGAAAGCTGATATTAGTTTTAGCAAACTAATGTTTGTTTTCAATGGAGAAAACCTAGAGATTGTCCATTGCTTTAAATATCTATGTGTCATTTTGAATCATAATGGTTCATTCAAGATTTCCATTGAGGAGTTGCATAAGAAAGCCTTCCGTGCGATATTAGCTATTTTGTTTTACATGTAGAAAATTAGATTTTCCTGTAGCTGTCACACTAGATCTTTTTGACAAGTTTTTTACACAAGTTATGTTGTATGCATGTGAAGTGTAAGTATTTAAAAGAAAATAGAAATATTGGAAAAGCTACAGCTCAAATTTCTTAAGTAAACCCTAAAAGTTCAAATGACAACCTGAAGTAATATGTTCTATGGGCTGGGAAGACATCTACTCTGGCACAGTTAAAACGAGAAGGATTGGCTACTGGGGGAGTCTGTTACAAGGTCAAGCAACTGAACTACTTGCTCAGCCGGCATAATATGAGTGTATATGTGTCACCGTGGGTCTTGCAGGTTAAGGAGGTACTGGATGAGCGGTTTGTCTTCGCTCTGGCTCACACAGAAGTGAAACAACATTGACTGGTTGAAACGACCTGTTGAACAGAAGCTGATCAGTTCACACACAAGTGGCAAAGTGAGCTCAGAAGTATCACGTCATGTGATATTTAAGTAGAATTCAAACAAGAGCTTAAATTGGAAAATTATTTGCTGTATGAAAACCAAAAGTACAGACAGGCTGTTTGTAACTTTAAAGTCAACTACAGCTGAATTTATCAGGTCATCGGTAGATATAAAGGCTTCTTAGAAACCAGAGGCTCTGCAACCTTTGTAATGACAATCGTCTGGGAGACAAGTATCACATTTAGCAGGAATCTATGTTTAAATAAGTGTTGTTTCTACAAACAGACAAGCCAAAAGGTTTTTGTAATCTAGGTGCCTTTTTGAAGAATGTCTTTCCTTTGTTTAAGTTACATTTGTTGTACTTTAGCCATGCTGTGTGCCAGTGTAACATTATTATTGTATGTTCTGTTTGTGCTCCATACCATGTGATCATGGACCTGAGACACAAATAAATGACAAGTCATTATTGATAAAGTCATAGGAATACAGTAAGGGTATGAGGACTAACACAAAGTCAAATAACATTTTTGGTCAAATTCAGTTTTATGGAAGGGATTAGTTCACTCTGATTCAGAGTAAAGGTGAAACGTTATCCCTTGAGCTTTATGTTTGCATCAGATTTATTGGGATTATTATAGCCCTGCCAATCGTGGATTTTGGAGGCCGATATTGATCTACATATTTGGGAGATGATAATGATAATAATACAGTTTTAACATAAGCACATATCATTAACAAACTATTTTGATACAAATCCTTTGATTTTTTTTCCTTTTTAAAATGCTGACATTTTCTTTTTTAATTCTTGTTAATTATTGTCCACCATATACAACAATACTGATATATCTGCAATGAGCTAAGCCTGGCTGATTTATCTGTATACCAGTAGTGATTATTATCATAAATCAATGTTTATATATATATATATATATATATATAACACTTATAACAAAGAGTAAAATAATATATATTCTAATCTTAAAATCTTAAGAGTAGGGGTTGGCCCCTCTAAAATATGCCCAAATATAGAATGGATGCAATGAATTTAAACAGTTCTCCAAAATCATAGTTAATCTTTATTTATTCAAGTTACACACAGGCTCCACATGCCCTACTTTTTGTCTTGTCTGTGTATTTCTAGTAACAATCTGCTTGTCCCTTAATGTGGATGTTTTGGTGTGCTTACTTTAGTCTTTATTTTACATCTCTTGTGCTAAGCTTGACTGAACACATTCAGGACCTACTTTATGGTCCAATGGTTCCCAACCTTTTTGGCTTGTAACCCTTTTGAAATGAAGAAATGTCATCCTGTGATCCTTCCCTGACCACAGGTTGTATTTTTTGTAAGGACCTGAGTTGTGAGAAGTTAAACCAAAGAATACTTTTTGCATCTCAGATTGTTTCATCTGAAGGATTTTAAAGTCAAAGAGAGGAAGGTATGTAGTATTTACAAGAAAAGAAAAACACATTTGATCATTTAGATCAACCTTTGTTGGGCCAGTGCCCGCCCCTCTATTATCCAGGTCCCTTACTGCCCCCCATCAAATAAAATATAGGCTAATATATTGTCTCTCCTGAATTTTAATGTTGATTATTATTCAGTTTGTATTATTATTCTTAGTATTTATTATTTACATTACATATTGATTATATTAATTTTGTATTTCAATTCTTATATAATTTGTGTTATTATTAGGCTGCTATATTATGTTATTATAAAAACTCAAATTATCTGGGATTGAAGTTACATAATAACATTTCTAAAGAAATAATATAAAATATTAAAATAATTTTTTGTTGTTGTTTTTACCTTTAATTGCCCTAATACGCCTAATGTACCCAGGGAGCAAAAAAAGCCATGCAAATAGAAATGTTATTCAGGAGTGTTAAACAAATGCAAGAAGTTTGAGATTCAAACTTTAATTGGTGTAAACACAGCAGCCAGTCAGAAATGCGAAACAATTTGCACTCTTAAGTGTTCCAACGGAAAGCTGTTTCTCACAGTTAGTGTGTGTGAGCCCTGTGCATGCTGTTTCTCATAGTTAGTGTGTGTGAGCCCTGTGCGTTCTGTTTCTAACAGTTAGTGTGTGTGAGCCCTGCACGTGCTGTTTCTA
>CALSBV010012138.1:822283-862291 GCA_943590825.1 Bovichtus diacanthus
TGTGTGAGCCCTGCACGTGCTGTTTCTAACAGTTAGTGTGTGTGAGCATAGCATAGCCTATAAAACAAACTGCCCCCCAAAACACATAAACGCCCCCCTTTCAAAAATATTGCTTCCCCCTTGGGGTCACTTACCGTCCCCGTTAAGAACCCCTGATTTAGTGTCACTAGACTCCTGCCGGGAACTTTGTTGCATGTACCTTGAGTTAAAATGTGGCTGTAACTGCCGTCTGGAATGGTCGGCACTGAGTTGTCCATGCTGGGTACAAGACAGAAGGGATTTCTACTGTATTTCTAACATACTGAATTTGTGTCTAGTTTTAAAGGACTAGTAGTGGATCTGGAGGATGGAAACCTTGTGAAGCTGGCTGAAGATGGAACTGTCTTGAGGTATGCTTTTGGTGCATTAAATGTATTTCATCTGACTCCCAAAACATCTCTTCAGTTCCTTTGTCAAAGTTGTCATTGCTTTCACTCACCTTTAAAGTGGGATACATAAATATATAAAAGTCTAATTCCTTGCTTGATTAGAGCGACACATGGTACCAATGACCTCAGCACAGAAGACATCATCAAACATTATGGTCCAAAGAGGGAGTGGATGCACTTCAATAGCCTCAATACCTCCTTTACCAGATCTGGTATGATGTTTGTATCCGTCTTTATTACTTAATAGCTGTATGCTGTTGGCTCTGAAAGGAAGAGTTTGGATGTCAGTGTATTAGCTACAGTAGATGGTGGTCGACACGTCCCCAGTTCAGTAAACAGACAGGAGTACAAGAAGGGAGCAAAGTAATGTACTGCAGTGGACGGGGGCAGCAGCAAAACATAAATTAGCCACCTAAAATAATCACTATCAGTTTAAGTATACGTTATATTTAGAATATTTTCACTGCTCTACCTTGTTGTTAGACAGCCCTTTTCGACAGTTAACTGAAGCCACTATCTATGCTCTCTTCAAAGTCACCAGACTCTATTGACAAAAACAGTCATTTCCAAACTAACCAAAGTCAAACAATACCACAAACATTTTAGGGGGCTAGAATAGGATTTGTTGCTGCCCCCTGTCCACAGCAGTACTCGTCTCTGTTTCTCCTAACTGGGTGAGTGACAACCGCCATCTACTGTAGCTAATACACTGACTGGATAATTACCTTAAAAAAAAAACAACTAAAAAAATAAAGAATTTCCCTTTTTTTCACATCACCTGTCACTAGATTTCATAGACTTTTGTTTTGGTCTTTGCAGCAAAATACTATTTCTATGACAACTACTTTGATCTACCCGGGGCTCTCCTCTGTGGAAGAGTTGTGGACATGTTTCATAAGGTAATATTTCATAAAGTATGGTTTCAAATGAATGGTTGAGAATGTATGTGGATAAACCTACTCAATTGTAACTTCATGTTTTTTTGAACAGCGAGGAAATGAGGTGAATTCCGACTTTTGGAAAGACATGGTGGCTGCCATCGAACACAATTACAAAACATCTGCATTCAAAGGTATGCCTTTTATGTAAAAGCTGCACACATTTGAGTTTATTGCTTTTTTCTGATGTCTTGTCAAGGACCCATACTGTAAATAAGAAGAACAACATACACAATACAAAGGATACATTTTTCTTTTTCAAACTAGAAGTTTTATTCTGTGTTTTGGTTGGTAAGTGGTACATAACTTAACACATCCAATGGGACATTGTTGTTTTGAAAAAAAAAATGCAGTTTGAATTTCTCATTCTGTGTTGTTTTGCTGATCACAGTGCTTGTGAGAATGTGCTGATTTCTAATAACATGTAGTACAACAGTTTTGCGTGTCTCTGGTATGTATATTACAGGAAAAGTCTTAAACAACAGACATTAATAAAAACAAACACAAATAAAAGACATGCTGTAAATGTTACAGGCAGTTGTAAAGCACCACTTAAGATATCTTCCAATATTGTTTCATGTTTCTTAAAATTGCAAAGTCACAGAGATGGTGAACTGGGGAAAGGAATCAATTTAAAACTTATTTTTTAAGATTTTACTCAGCATTAATTGCTCAGTCATTTCATTTTTTAGCACATACATTTTTTATTGTAAATATTTGAACGAGGCAATTAAACTTTAAAATCACAACCATATATCTTTTTTAATTTGCAATTTTATGAACTAATTTGTTTCTCTGAGTAGTTTTAATGTTTTGTAAGGTTTTGAGGTTTATTTGGATTTGTGAAATCACGTTGAGGCAATCAAAAACCCAGAGAAAGAGCAGTGAACATTATCTGCTGCAAATATGCCATTACTCTCCTCATCAGGGACCTGGACATAGACTCTGTCACCGGCATGCAGCATAAGAACAGTACTGCCTGACATCTGATCCAGGAAACCTTTGTTGTACTCATCATAGGTGAAAATAACTGGCTCCTCGTTTTTGTAGAGGGCCACCAATGCATTGGCACCATTGACATGCACATGATAGCTGAAATAGTAGAGGCCTGGAATCTGGCAGGTAAACACACCACTGTGATCGTCATAATGGTGCTCCCCATTGTACAGAACCTGGTCAAACTGAATCGGGGATGCGGCTGGGGGATAGGCTCTGGTCAGCACAGCACTGAAGGCGGACATTGGGGCCTTCATCATCTCATGAGACATCACAACCTCATGGGACTTGATTGGCATGCTCTTCTCATGGTGGTATACTATCTCTCCTGGTGGGCCAGGTTGACCAGGAGGACCGGCAGGGCCTGGGTGACCATCTTGACCTCTAGAACCTGGAGTTCCAGGTGGACCCTGGGGACCAGAAATTCCCTTAGCTATCATGCCAGCTGGGCCAGGTGGGCCTGGAAGACCTGGATGACCCTTAAGTCCAGGGAGACCTCCTGGACCGGAGGGCCCAACTGGTCCCATGGATCCTGGCCTTCCATTCTCACCACTTTTTCCTGGTCCTCCTGAGGAGCCTGTGTTTCCTTTTGGTCCTGGTGCACCATTTGCTCCTGGGACTCCTGGGCCACCAGCATGGCCTTGTGTACCCTTTTGACCCTGAGGACCATTATGCCCTGGAATTCCTGAAGGACCTACTGCTCCTGGGGAACCTGGTTTTCCAGTGAATCCCTGAGCTCCCTGGTCACCCTTGGTTCCTCTTGGGCCTGGTGCACCTGCCATACCAATGTCGCCTTTGGGTCCCTGTGAGCCTCCCTCACCCTGGAATCCTCTTGCACCTTGTGGACCAGCTGGGCCACTAGGACCAGGAGTACCTGGCTGACCAGTAAAACCAGTTGGGCCTGGCTCTCCTTTCTGACCAGTGGTTCCTGGAGTACCGGGGGATCCTCTGCTACCTGGTACTCCATGTTCGCCCGTTTTTCCAACACCTGGCATGCCAGGGGAGCCTGGCTGACCAGCTGGACCCTGTGGACCTTTAGAACCCATAGGTCCAGGCATACCTGGGGTACCATTTTGACCTGGTTTCCCTGATGCTCCTGTACCTGGAGCCCCAGTGTGACCCTTTGGTCCTTGCATTCCCATTGACCCAGGAGCGCCATCTCTTCCTGGTGTGCCACTCTTGCCAGGTTCTCCAGGGTAGCCAGTGGCGCCATGTGTACCAGTTCCAGGTTTGCCAGGCATTCCAGATGGACCCATTGGTCCAACTGTGCCTGGTGGTCCTTGAACCCCAGGAACTCCAATGCCTCTCTCTCCTTTGATGCCAGTAAGACCAGGAATACCAGGATGTCCCTTCAAACCAGGCTCTCCTCTATGTCCCATTGACCCAGGGATGCCAGATGGTCCAGGTTTTCCAACGGAAGAAATTCCAGCAGGTCCAGGTGTTCCATGTGGACCAGGTGCACCTCTAGCACCCATTGGTCCAGTTGTGCCAGGTTCACCTTTATGACCAGGGAGGCCAGGGCTACCTGGTTTTCCATGGCCACCTGGGGAACCAGGTTTACCTGCTTGAGAGTAGCCAGGGGAGCCGGGAGGTCCAGCTGGGCCTTGTGGTCCAGTATATCCTTGACCACTCTCTCCAGGAGGACCAGGTGGTCCCATTGGTCCTGGCTCACCTGGAGGACCTGTAGGACCTGGATGGCCTGTAACGCCTAGGGAACACATAAATACAGACAAATGTCATGTAATTATTTTGGTAATATGATCCACATGTCCTATTCCCCCGGGTATCTTTCTTTTGATCAAATTGGTTCAGTTTGATGTTTATAATTGGATTTAGTGAACTGTTAGTTTGTTCATGGGCTTATGTAAAAAAAGTTTGTTGTCGGTGAATATATAAACGCACACATGCACACAACAATTGATACAGACATAGAAAGCATCCTTCGTTTTTCTCAAGGAAATGGAAAATTGAAATAGAGTGTATATGATCAAGAAATGTTTGAAAGATCTTGTGTCTTTTCAATGTATTACGTAAGATGCCTTCTTGGTAATTGAATAACGCTAGGTTTGGTATTCTACTCCACAAGACTGCAACCTGACTTAAAACACTACTCCCTATTATTGTAGGGCGGCTTGTGGGGACAACATTCCTTTTTCTAGGGATAGTCTTGACAACACCACTGGTCTGAGGTGATGCTCTCACCAAGCTTATGTCTGCTGGCGTGGGAACCAACACACCAGCTCCTGTGCATTTCAGTTGAATTTTCCCACACTTTACTGCACCCTTTAATTTCCTGCACTACCCATGGCCTTGAATGTATAGTTAGTGGTCTGCAAATTGTCAACATCACCATGATGCATTTCCTGGCACGTACAGTAGAGTTTATGGTCAAGGTCAAATGAGTGCATGTATATGCACTAAATTGGTGTATAACATCAGTTTATTTTACTGGAGATTGTTTCTCACTTATCTATGTTTATCACTAAAGTCAACATAAGAATTATCCCACTCTATAAAACCAACATGTGGCAGTGGAGACATTGTTTTTTTTTTTCTCTCGTTTAAAAAAAATAAATGTTAGACTTTTTTTAAATGTTTGATAATAGATAGATGATATGAAATGAGGTGACAGATAGATCGGGAAAAACATGCAATACATTTCCCTGCTCATACTTGTGTTGGCCTAGTCACCTTGCTGTTATATCTCTTAAATTCTTTGTCAAGATTATTTGATAAGTGAGAAACTGCTAACCAAATGATACATAACTGTTGCCATTTCATGTATTCTACTTGTTAGCTTAAACCTAATTTACATGACACAAATGTGACATTAAACATCTCTTTAATTTCTGTTTATCTAAATCTTATAACCTATATAAACTCTCATCTACCAGGGCTTTAACTTAAAAAGGGGATGCACTTTGCGCAAAGAGCATCTCTGATAAAATTGCTATCATTGCGCTCCTTTATACTCCATAATTCTGAATGCATCACTGCCAAATAATCAAAGAACCAAACATATAGTGTTGGCCTCTCTTTTGAAATGGTGTTTTGAGAAGGAAATGCTTTTACAGGGCTGTCATTTTCAAGCCACATAAGGCTGTGCCTGAAACCCCACAGGGATATTTGTGCCAGAAACGGACTTGTTGGCAGCCAGAAACACCACAAACTGGAGGTGCTTCTGGCCACAGTCGCTGAACCACGTGTGACCTGTTAACACTGCAAAATACTACAATGCTTATATTCAGAGCAGCACTTCTATCCATTCCTAATTTGGTTGCCTTCACTAAGCTCCCCCTTCGTTAGTGAAGCTACAGTAAACCTACCGTGATTCATTTGTTAGATCTACTGTTTGATCTTGTGAGAGTGTTTCTCCGCAGTCTGTTGTGTTATTTCTTTCTAATTATGTGGTCTGAATTTATTACCACAAAGCATTTTGTTAGGGCGTGCCTGCGACGTGGTTACATCTGTTTAGGAGATTTGTCAAATTCGTGCTCTTATTGTCAACTTTTCTATTCTAGTTTTATGTTGAGGCACACAGTAAACCACATCAGAACGTCTTCAACAACACAACTGGAGGAATACATTCTCGAGTGTCGAAAGCAGAATTTGAATCACTGTTTAGTTGGGATCTAAAATATAGTGTTATACATCATCCTGGCAGTTACATCATGACCACTGCTATGGTTTTTTAATGACACATGCAGACGTGACTGTTTCTTTCTTTAATCTTTGTTTATAAAGAGCACAATTGCTCTTTTACAGCTATACCCCACCTCACTGCTATATACAGTTATATTCATTCACAGCAGTTCAGCCAGTTCAACCACAGCCTTCTGCTCTCAGCCAATGAGACCCTGTGCTGGACGTGTGCACCTTGATGACAGTTAATGGAGGAGGGCGGTGTTTTGACAGCCTCATTAACTGATGTGTATGAGCTAACAGTTTGCCAGGTTGCACAAGAGAATATCTTACTGAAAGGTTCTTTAACTAATGTAGTAAATTGCCATATTCCCAGAGTTCACATCGGTTATCATGATTTATCCGTGGTTAAACTTATGGCCTTGATTGGATTCGCCAGTGGGTCTTGGTAACTTGTTAAGTTATATGACTTGTTTTTTCAAAAAGTGCTGTTATTTGCAATTGTTGGCTATAACTCTATATTTAATTTGTGGATTGCTTTTAAACGTCTTTGGTGGATGCCTGCTTCCTTGCTTTTCAGCAGCACACGTTCTAATTAAAAGTCTGGAAGCATATGGCCTATCCATTTCACCACAAGTGTAACATGGAGCGTCATCTGGTGCTATTGTGCATCTTAATTTGTTTTAATTGTTGAACAGAAACGATGGGTATTGGAGCTGATACAGCCTGTAAGCACTTTTACTGTGCAGCCTGCACTGAATTGAAACAAACAATGGACTTTAGTTTAATTATCATACTAAACACAAGTAGATTCTATTCCTGTTTAACTCTCTGTATTTGTGGTCATTTCAGCATATCTCCTTAACACTAGATTTTGATGATTGTTATTATGGCAAACATGTTTTCTCATGAACAACCCTGGAGAGAAAAGATATATCCGACTCACTTTGGCTCTTGACGGGGTAGGGATTCTTGCTCGCTTTTGACACATGGTAGTACCTCTCAGGGGTCGCCTCAGCCAGAGCTAGGAGGACGAGGAGAACGCTTGTCACCCTCAGGTCCATCTTGGGAAGCTAAACCTGCAAAGACAAAATTCATTTATGAGTAGAAGCATTGTTGCTCTCTTTGTCTCTAATGACAACCAAAAGGCCATGTAAGACAACCTCAGAGTGGCTCTGCACCTGTGCTCCTGAACTTCACTGACACTCCTGACAGTGAAGTGCAGTGTGGTTGATGCATGAGTAAATCTAACAGACTGAGGAGAGAGCTGCAAATAAATGTCAGTCTTTCATTTCTAAATTGACCAGATCATACTTTTTTATCAGTTTTGGGCTCCCAAAGTGAGCAGCATTTGTGAAAAGTATCCACTTTTAACACCTCTGAATAAAGATTTTTTTTGTCAAAACTTCATCACAGGCACAAAATCTCTCCTAGTATAAAGCCATAGCACATGGCTCATTACATTTGTAATGCCATCGGCGCACCACCAGTGACCCTCCCCTTCAGTGAGAGCCAGGCTGCAGTTGGGAATCCCACATGCACTAACCTGAATTGAGAAAGAAAGCCATCTTACCGGGAAGGTTTATGCTCCAGAGAAACAGCGGGAGGAGGTCGGGAGGCTGCTGTCCCGGCACTGTGCTGTTATATCCTTAGTTGTGGAGTCTGTCTGTCTGAGCGGCGGCTGCTTCTTCCCAGGGCACCGGGCTCAAGGTATTTATACTGAGCAGCTCTCCAGCATCATGGATGATCTACCTCACGTGGAAGGCCCTCCCTGCTCTGATGTCATCTTTAATGATGGGTGCCAGGTCTTGAGAGGGAGGACCGTCACTCTGAAGTGACAGGCCTCCCTCTTTCTCTCTGTACGAGGGGATTCCTGTCAAATTCACATTTTCATAAGTTATTTTTTCTTGATTTATCTCTGTTTGGTGATCAGCATTTAACTTTGTGTCACGCGGTGGTACAGATCTTAAAGTTAACATCCTTCAGTCAGTCATAGATGTACATTAATCACTGTGTTTGCACTTTTTGACAGATGAGTCAGGAGTGAGTGTCTGTCTTAGTGTCCTTTTTTAGCCTGGATTTGCATTTTTAACTGCACAAACACAGCTGTTTATTGCTAAAAAACATCATCTTATTGACTAAGTCGTTGTGACAGGATGTTTTTCTGGAAAAGTAAAGACTGCAAGTCTGACTACATTTTCCTCCAGTCTCAAGACTCTATATTGTTTGTGATGTGGTAGACTATACGTAGCAGACAGCTTTTTTTGAGTTTTGTTTCAATCTAAAATTACAGTTTTTGATGGATGCTGGAAAGTTGTGGGATCTCTTTTCAATCTAAAAAATCCTTGGTTTGATAGACAGCAGTCAGTGCTACTCATTTATATACATTACACACACCACCGGCTTGACTAAGTTTCACATGGTGAAGCCTATCGTGATGCTGGCAGGTTTCTGTCTGTATATCCTCTGTGAGTTTTACACACTGCTATGTGGTTTGCTGCTGGGATCCACAGTGCAGCTTTAGGGCACCAGGAGGCAGAAGTGAGGTTTGATTCTACCTGCTTCATCCTCTGAGGAGCCTCTGCAGTTCATATTCACTGAGCTGCAGCAGTAGAGGAACTTAGAACATAGCTATAGTTGTACCTGCTGTGTGCTTGCATTTTAAAAGGTTTTACAAGTGTATACAATGTAATATAGTACTGTGTTTACATGGGACAGACACGTTGCTCTGTGGGATTAAGAGATGGATATCAGTATGTAATGTCTTTCTGTAGATCCATGTCATAATCATACTGTGTCCACACTTTCTCTAAAGCATCTTGGGCAGGTCTATACTGCAATGTATTACTACTCAATGCCTAATTCTGATACATCTCGGTAATAAACACATACTGGCTTCTATAAAGTACCTACCAATTTATTGGTTGGATTGTAGTCTAAATTCATGATTAAGAACCGAAACGAATAATGTAAAATGAAACCCGAGAGGCATTAAAGTTACTCCGTGGAGCTTTTTGTGAACAGTCAATTCTGTTGTTTGTGTGTTATTTAGGCATGTCCAAGTATTACAGTTTTCCTTCCTCATAAAGCATTAACAGAGATGATTGTTTTAAGAATGTGGCGCCTGCAGTGTTGACGTCCAGCTGATTGGCTTAGATTAGCTCAAACACTGGAAAGAGGGAGAAACCGCGACTGTTTCACGGCCGGCGGCAGTGACCCGGGATCTCTGCTGATCGTCTGCCGGTAGAGGAAGGATTTCACCAAGCGTTTGTAGAAACGTCTTTATTAATATCTCAATTAAGTTGTTTACATCTTTCTGTACATTTACTGTTTCCAGTGTTCATCCCCAAAAGTAAGATAAGTATAAATACGTAAAATATGGGCCGGTCACTCTTTGGGAAGTGAAATGAATATGAAATGTTGGCTGCAATACCTGTACTCAGTCAAACATAGCTCCAGCTCATACACTGTAAAATCTGCCAATATCTTTTATTTTATTATGAGTAAAATCAAAATCTACCTATAAAATAAGAATCTTTTGTAGTTTTAATACAGATCATCTTGTTTTAAGATGAGATGAATGCACTTGTCACAGCAACACAAGGAAGAGATAAAGTAACAGAATAAGAACAATAACTTGGCAATGAAGTTTGAAAGTAGTTTTGAATGTCTTGACGTCTGAGTGTGAGATCAAATGTTGTTTTTTACATCGCAATTTCATTTAACATGGTGATCCTCATCAACCATACAACAGTCCTGATTGGTCAAGCCACTGTGTAATATAGTTGGGTTTGGTAAGGCCTTTCTTTCCTTTGCCGTATCATTTAAACTGCCAACATCTCAAAGACCGCAGATGAGTGCTCAGTGAGCCATGGGCATCTTAGGGGTAAACTCTTAGAAAGAAATGACAGAGTAGTGTGGGGGAGGAGTCAACATTTAACAACTTTCTAAGCTGCAGATATGCCACTGCATCTCATCGTGAAAGTGGCTGTGACCACAGAGGCAGGGCTGCTTTTTTATTTCTTTTGGATCTTTTTTTTGTTTGGTTTTTGGTGTGTCAGAATTAATGCCTCCCTATCTAAATCTGGCCACTGTGAGGTTTAATGTAAATGACTACTTAGATTTCTTAGGTTTCTGGGTTAGCTCGCTGTGTATGGCAAAAGGCATTCACAGTACATAAACATGTAATTAGTGTGGGAGATGTACTGTATGGAAAGCAGCAGAGACAGCATAGTCTGATATTGAGTTCTCCTCTGGCAGCAGGCTGGGTGGTATTTCTGGGAAGGGTCTGTAACTATTGTTAACATCTAAACTTGCTGCTGCTGATGCACTCCAGACGTGACTTAATGCTCCTTCAGTGGCTTTAATTAACTCTGCTGATGACTGGGGTTGTCCCCCAACATGCACTGCCTCCGCGTTCCACATTATCCTGAAACAAGTCACATTTGTGTGTCTAAATAATTCTGAAGAAATGTATTTTGTACCTTGGTCATCCATTACATGGATGGAGAGAAGATCAAATGTGACCTTTTATTTTATTTTTATTACAACTCATGCGAATAATATCTGCTAAATGTTCCACTATATTCACGTGCTAGTTGCTAACTCTGTCTGCTGGTTGTTGCCGGGCAGGTAGTGTACAGTGAGCTTATCAGAGCCTTGTGAAACCGCTGTATTTAGAAACAAGATTGATGAGAGTGCTGACACTGAATCAAAACAATTAGCTGAAAGATTCTAAAAAGCACCGGGGAACAAAAGAGTTGATGATGCTCTGTGGTTTTTCACTAGGAACAATACCTTTCACATTACAGTACTGCAACTTCAAATGTGGTTACAAAAGACGATTGAGCTCCGATAAATACTGAGGAAGACATACTTGAGTTTCTTAATCACGTACGTAACGTAATATCGGAGGCTAATACTGTCCAGTCCAATTTATCAGTCTCTAGTTAAATGTTGTGTAAACAGCGACTGTAATACAATATTTGTCCCTGTGATGATTTCATAGGTCAACATTAACACAATTCTTATTGTAAAACAAAATGTAGGCATCCAAACATGAATTGTTCCTATGTAAAAACATATAGAAGGAAACCCCTGAATGATTTACAGTATATCTTATGAGTGTCTTAGTAGCCTCAAAGCACATAGTTCCAACATCACTGTTTTGTTTCTGGCAGGGATGTAGAATACATATTTTATTACCTGTATTGTTTATGGCTTGCTTTGTATTTTTCCGTTTCTGACTCTGTTCTCTCTATTTGGTCTCAGAGATTTGAGGATGCTGTGGTGCCTGAGAGAAGGGAGAAAGTAATTGCAGGTTGATGCATAGGCATGCCAGCAGGAACAAGTGGAAAGTAGGAGCTAAAGATAGTGTTTGAGCTGGGAAGTGAGGAGGTTCAGATTTAACATTTTAATATCCAAATGCCACTAAGAGGCACTTGGAGCTTTATGAATGGTAGGACTGAAGCTGGACCTCCTGGCTGAGTGTTGGCTGCAATTACAGAGACCCAAAGACAAAAACCATGGTTGGAAGTTTGACCAACCTGAGGCTAACTGTAATTGAGAACAGCAACCGATGGCCTTCACTGCATCCTCTTGGATATTCTTTTTCTTTTCATTTTGACAAAATCTTTCCCAAGTCGTTATGAAATGGAAAGGCTGGTCTCATGAGAAAGAGGAATTAAAGCCAGAGACAGGCAATGTTGTGGTTACCAAATCAGATTTTGCTCTCATTTTAGGATTTATTTTTAGGAGCACGTAATGGGTTACTTTAAATCCAGTGATCTTAATCAAATCTGGGTAAGTGCTATAATGACCAGTACTTTTCATTTTTCTGTACCCCCTACACCAGCTCATTGTCAGCAGCTGTCAGGGCTGGTGTTGCAATCTGTCTATCCAGCAGCTGAAGAAGATCTCTCACACAATCTCACATCGTGGTCTTTGTTACGTTGTGAAATGTTGCACATATATTTAGTTATTGTCCAGGGTGGACAGTGTGGAGGCCCGAAACTGACAAAAGGCAGTAAAAGATTATCTGATGAGTCAAAAATAGAACTGTATTAAAATGTATTAAAATGATCAAAACAAATACAAAACTTTATACTTTTCCTTGAACCTCCAATCAGTAGGATAAAGCATTTTAGCCGACAAGCTAACACTAACAATAAGTTAGTGAATAAGTTAGATAGCTTACGCAACTTAGAAGTTTTGAGTTTAGTTTATTTGTGATTATGAGAAAAGAGACATTAAATCACACAACACATCTACAGAATGTCAAGAACACACAATAAAGTCTAAGGGCTTTATTTAATGGTCTAAAGTGCATAGCGTGTCCAACTGGGCAAAGGCTATTAAGTCTCTATTATTAATTAATATTCATAGGTGGGTTTTGGGCGTAACATGTCATCTCACATTCCCTTTAAAAGCCAGCTGCGCGTATTGCTATTTAAATGCCGGATTTGGTCAATTGGAGAAGCAAGCGGTTTTGTGCTGAGGAAACAGATCTGCTCGTGCGTGAAAGTGTGCGAGCAGATGTTTGTGGTCCTTGGCCAATCTTCTGCCCCATCAACATTTGACTGTATATGAGCAAATGCAGGAACCTATTCGACTGTAATGCCTGTCCAATGAGCTTTCGTTTCCCCTCAAAATTAATTATATTTGAGTAAACATGTATTGATTAATAATGAAAACTGTATTGATTTCTGAGACCTATGGAGGGCTCGGACGGAAAGGGCTGAGCAAAAGCCTCCGGAGGCTGCATTACGCACAGGCTTGCAGCAGGGCACTGCCGGAGAGGTGACGCGTGATGTTATTCCCATTTTGGTCCTTGATGAAGACAACAGACATTCATTTGATGCTGAAGATGAATTTAGAAAGATAGACGCTTGGGCAGTGTCCGAAATGCCTACACTACATTTAGTGTGTCAATGTATCCACTATGTAGTGCCCTCAAAATTGCATAATGGCATGGAAAAAGTAGTGCCCATGTACACTACAAAGTGACACTACAGCGTATACAATACAGTGTTCGGAAGATTAACATTACCTGCACTGACACATGTAGTTTTATTAATGCTGAATGAATTAGATGAAGTACCTAGCTGAAAAGGCTGGTGCTCAGTGGCTTTAACTTTTTTTTAAATGTAAATGCAATCGCAAGAAATACAAAGCTAATGTCAGGCTACAAACAAACTGCACTATGGTGGCATGACTCATGTCACCACCACTAAGCTAAAGGCGGACTCATATTCGGAGTGATGACATTTAGTAGTCTCATTTAGCCACTTATTAGCAACCACCGTTTTTAGGACACATACAAGCTTCAGAAATTCACGGGTGGGGACAAAGCTTTAAAATCTCTTAAGCTAGTGTTAACCACAGAACTTATTTAACTCATTAAACTCATTCCTACACACACACACACACACAACTGAACCAATCATTGCCCTGGACATACATTGACGTGCCCATCTTGTTATGATATAAGCATTGGGAAATGCATAGTGAAAAGGAGGACAGATAAGTGAATAAAAGTGCAAAGACCAACATTTTTTTAAGTTCAAGACAAATTGCAGACCTTTTACTACATTTTTGCAGTTTTGGGGCTCCACAGTACACCAGCTGTATTCTGAGATGATTGGCACATTTCTTCTGTGATATTTATGCAGTTTTACAATGAGAAGTGACATGCTTGCAGACTGGAGGGTTGCTGACTGCTGCATCTGGTTGGCCCAATCTGGGATCGCAAACAAGTCTATCGGCACATTTCCACTGCATGGTACGTCTCTACTCGACTCGGCTCGCTCTTTCTTGATTTTTCACTCGGAGTAGTACGTAATACCTGGTACTCTTTTTAGTACCACCTCAGTTCCAATCTGTCTGAACTGATACTGAAAGGTGACGTTAAAACGCTGCAGACCACTGATTGGTCAGAGAGAATCGTGAATAACGCGCCACAGGACATCCTGCACAAACCCAGCGTCTTTAAATACCAAACTAGTTTTTTTTTCAACTAACCCAGATTCTGAAAACAAATGGCAGCCGGCAAAACTGCACCGTACACTACGCCTTATAATTGACGAAGTGCAGACGTTCCTCTCTTTGGCTGCCGATGAAAGGATTCAGCGAATCCCCATTTACACAGAAGGCTGTGTGTGTGCAGTGAGCATGAAGTCAACAGTAAGTTCATTTGTCGTTGAATAAATGCTACAACTCAAGACCACCTGCTGGCCTCTGGTTAGCGAAGCTTAAGGCGGGCTGACTTTTAAGGTGGACCAGCTAGCTATTCTACTGTGACAAGCGGCTCCTCCGAGTTTTTGTAGCGCATAGTCCACTAAAGCTCAATGACAGAATGTCAGACTCCTGTTGCATCAGACATTTGTAGTTGACATGATCCCTCCTTTCATTCCCTTTGTCCTCCAGTGTCTCTGGGTAGCACAGAGGACTCAGGTCTACTGACTAACGGTGGAGGTGGTGTTAGTGGTGAGAAAAGGTGTTGGAGGCCAAACCCAACATCTTAAACAGCTCCAATGCTATTTTGTTTATGTTTTTTTGGATGGAGTGCCGGTGTTTACCAAATTACGCAGAGCTCAAAATAACTATGGTGCACAAAGACAAAAATGGAAAGAGGTAGGCTGGCAGCTCCTGCAGGCGTCATAGGCACGCATACAAAGTTACTACTGTTCTTATTGATTTTGAGACACTATGAAAATGTAAAGTGAGACACAGAAGAGGAACATGTGATGGGAGCCAATCTCTCTGACACTGTTGTTTTCAAATTAATTTTACATTCAGCAGAACCATTCAATTGGTTCTGCTGTGTGTGTTTTTTTTCCCATGCAGACCGAGACACTAATACAATCGCTTCATTCAGGATTTAAGTAGACACTGGTGTGATTGACAATGCGGGAAAACAGTGAGAGCTGAGCATTCAGAATTAGGATGCTTTAAACCGATTGTGACCCAGTGTCAGATAGTGTCAGCTTTACTCTACATAAACATGTTCAAATGTCTTTGGGCAGGCTCCAGGCTCAGTTTAATTTACATTAATGCTCCTTAAAAATATTTTGAGGCAAAGCAAAAACTTTTGGCCTTAATTTACACACGGATATGCTTAAATTCTATTCAATTTGCAATGGCAGTGTAATGGCTTGCACTTTACTTTGTGACCCAAAGCTTCTTTTTGGCTTCAAGTCAGTTTTTTCTAACACCGAGTTCTGCTTCTGTGGAGATGCATTCAAACGTCTTCGGAAACCTACTCAGAGAAGGGTGCTAATGCATCACCCGAGTCCGTCTCAGCCATGGCAAAGTGGTCCAGAGTCCTTCCTTATCCAAATTGAGGGTCTAGGGGTAGAGAGTGTCATATATCGTACAGATTGTGAAGCCCTCTGAGTCTAGTCTGGGATTTTGATGAATACAACTGACTTGACTTTACATTTATTGTGGCACTGAAGGATCTATTGAGGACTAAATCCTTCTCATAGCCATAACTTGTCTCACTCGAACCCTTCACCTGCTGGATGCTTATTTTGAATTAATGTAGGCTACTACCAATGAATTCAGGTCCTGGCGTTGGAGTATGTACTTTCAGAGGTCTTGTATTGTGAACCCAGTGCTTATCAGCCTTGGTGGCCTGTGTCTTAAATCTGTGTGGACTTTCCTTGGCGGGCTGCTCTCCTAGCTCAGGTCTGTTGTTGTTTTTGTTGGTTTGGATTTTATTTTAGGTGTTGGGCTGGGAAGGATCCTTGAGAACCATTATTAGTATGGTGGAAAGAATGCGTAAGGAAGTTCAGATGCTTTTGGCTCTTTTTCTCCCTCCAATCTAAAGAAACCCTGCATCCCTCAGTGGAAATGAATAAGGAGCAAGTCACGAATAGCATTTATCTCATGAGCAGTATAAATATCTCTGGTTTGATTTTTACCACAGCTGATGAACAGATAATACCAATGGACTTAAATTTAGATATAGCAAAAGCTATTATACCTATTAGAGTGGCTTGAATAAGACTGTACTCCCAGAACAAATATGCATTGTGCAGAATTAGCTGAATACAGTTTTTATTTATGTTAAGGGTCGTGCATCACAGAAAAAGGAACGTCTGGATTTAGATCAGCATCTAAATGGATCTGTTTCATCAGCATTGTTGTGCAATATTTCAAATAGTTCCATACGCCCTCTATAGCTTTTGCCTGGAATCAGTTAAACTGTTTCAAATGGAAAAAACATCAAAGTATGTGTTGTTTACAGGGCACTTGAGAAAGAACACGGTCAGGCTGTGGAAGAATGACACAAAGCTCAGGCACCGCCATCTTTCAGCTGTGCTGAGACATGTAAACACAGTCCGAAGGTTCCTGCTCTTCCTAAAATGGGGACATGCTCTTTTTTAACCATAGAACTAAGACAAAAGCTGAAGCTGAAGGGTCCAGTAGGCTTGAAATGACTTTGTGTGACGTGACGTCTGACCACATCTCAAGGCATGGCTGTTTGAACCGCTTCTGAATTGCCACAAGTACACCAAACTAGCTTGCTTACTGGCAGTTAGCAAGCCAGCTAGCGTGGCGGAGTGTTGTGACTGGCTACGCTAAAATGTTACCAGTCAGCTAGCCTGTTACCAGTGTAGCTCGCGCACTAGCCCCTAATGGCATTACATCAGCAAGCTTCCAGCTAAAAGTACATACAGGTGAAATGTGCGTGTGACCAGGCCATCACACAAAAGTTGTTGGTTTGAAACTTTCCTCAGTTAATGTGGAGGTCATCTTACTTCTACCAATGAAAAGTGATCCCTGCATCATTTAGAGAATAGCTGGTCAATCTCATTGAGGATTTGACTCAATCCTGTGTATCCTACAGGGGGCTGCTGGCAGAACTGTAATGACCACTGGTTAGGTGCCCTCAGCCAGCCCTGCTCTACACTGTAATTACTGGGAAGACATTAAAGCCACATTCTCTTTTGAGAAAGAGAATCAAAACATTTTTTTTGGGCCATGGCTTTGTGTCTGTGTGATAGGGAGTAGTAAAAGGAACATAATTTTATACTGAACATTTAATTCAAACCACTAGATTTGGTTTTGTTGCAAAAAATAAATAAAAGGTATAACAATATTTTATTTGCAAGTAAAATACTTTTACACTTGTTTTGCAATGTGCACATGTGTGATTCAGCTGTTAAGTTTGAAGTCAGGGAATATCTCCCAGCATAGGTGGAGCAACTGAAGAAAAGTAATGCATAATGTTGTCAGTAAACTAGGGGACAACCTTGGTGAAGTGACATGTGCATTGGTTTTTATGGTAATCCCGAAAATCCCAAATAAGATGGCTTTAAAGTCAGCAGTTTCATTTCAAACATGGCATTAAGCTGCAAAAATACCAAAATGCTCTCATCAAATCCACCACGTCTCCGACCACTCATTCACCTCAGTGTCCACTGCTAAATTAACTGCTGAATTTGTTTAGCTCCACATAGAATAATTGTTGTGAGCTTCCTGTCTGATAGCCTGGCTGCTTTCTGGGTGCAGTGAAGTCTCCTTTAACTACAGAGCTGTGGTTTGTTGTTTGATTCTCCTCCTGCACAGTAAAATCTCATTGCAATTTGCCGCGTTTCCCCAAAAATCTCTGTCTTATAGGCAACCTGCTCTTCTAAAAACAAGTTAGCAGCCAGCAGTGTGCACTGTCATATACCCTTACTGTATATACTGCATATTATTGAAAGCAGTCACATATTTTCAACTTCCTTACTTTGAAACTTTCATCTCCACGGTGATTCTAGTTTTGTCACAGTCGATGTTTTTCTCTACATTAAACACATGGTTGTCCTAAATGACCTTGCCAAGTGGTTAGCATGTACATGTGCCACTCGTATGTTGACATAGCAACTGTATCCATGTTTTTACTGCTTCATAAAGATTTAAGTTAGACGATGAAGTCATCCAATCAACAAGCCTTTGACCTAAAATAGTGTGGAAAGTGTCAAGTTGAGTTAACTTAATGTCTTTGTTTGAATTCAGACCAATGGCTTTGAAATCAGAAGTATTCTCTTAATGAGAAACATGTACAGAGGGATGAACAATCTCCTTACAGCATATTAGTGATATTATCTGAACTATTTGGGAACCTTCCAGTTGCTCTGTGTTACATTTTCTTTATAATCTTTTTGGTTTTTATTCGTCCATGTTTTAAGATATGGCTGCCAGAGATTTCTGCCTCTAACTCAATGCAATGAGGTGCTGGAATTTTTATTTGTGATTCTCACAGCATTGACAATTTAGTTGACAAAATAATGTCACCTCATGGTCCACCCAGGAACTGAAAAAAAAAATCGGCTGATTTTAAATCCACAGACCTAAACTGTGAACGGTTTTCAGAGGGACTAAAATGGACTGCATTTATATAAATGGACTGCATTTATATAGTGCTTTTCCAATCTTTGCGATCACTCAAAGCTTTACAACACATCAGCATTCACACACATTCACACAGAGTCAGAGGCTACAAGGTGCCACATGTTCATCAGAGATAACCATCCACACACAATCACACACTGCAGAGGCCGGGGATCGAACCACCGACCCTCTGACTGGTGGACGACCTCCACCTCCTGAGACACTATTTCTTTAGTAGAAAGTAGTTCCATTAAAACTGATCACAGTGAGGTTCGTGGATTATCCAGAGTGTGAAACTGTGAAACCGTTTCAGGAAGACGATGTTGCTGTTAAATGTTTTGAGCATCACAAATGAAATTCCATTCACCTCCATTGTATTATGGTTGGCACAGGAAGTATGAAGACATGTATCTTAACAACTGGGCAGATTAAACTAAAGCTATATTGACTAGATACCATCCATCTTTGATGATGTTTTTAATATGTAATATGTGTGTTCAGGAAAGGCAACATTAACCTTCACCCCTCCTGTCTCTGCCTTCTGTCTCTGAGGACACGGCTACATGTAAACAGCACAAATCCACAAGTGCAATTTAAATGCCAGTTCTCCTCTGTTAGAGTCACTGTCAACCTATTTTCATATATCAAATGATCTGTTTGGTATTCGAGTTCCTTTGTCATTCCCCTATATCTTTGTAACAAATATATACATATGTTTCATGGTAAGACGTCACACATCAGGGTGGGGATGTACACTGTTATGTCTGACTTGCTAAATGATGTCGTGGCAACGCTTGTGCTTTGATCTGGCCTATGTTTGCTCTGAGATAAGCTAAATTTCTGTTTTGCATGCAACAATAACAGTTGGAGCACATTCTGTATAGTATCAGATAAACAAACACAATCCACACTAATTCACTGGTAGGTTGGGTTACATCCGATTTTCCCTGTGGAGTGTGGATGGAAGTGTTGCATCACACAGGATAGACTGATTTGCAACCAAAATTAAAAGTAATTTGCCTTTTCTTGGTAACACCGGCTGCAGATCTGTTCTATAGCACTAGATGTTGGTCCTGTAGAACGTGTCATCATTTCATCAGATAACAGAGAGAATCTCTTTCCCTGTTATAGAGTCATCACCATGTCTAAGACTGAAGTGTGCAATAACACTTGGAGCCTGATGAAAGCTGGTAAGACTTAAGACCCTACTGTATTTAATGTGCTTATATTCTGAGACAACAATAGTTGCTCTCGGTTTAATTAGCCTTTAATAGCCCGCATCACAGTTTTGTGGTTGTGATCAACACAATGAATGTGTGAGGTAGTTTCCATGTTGAACCAAATCCTGGCAACATGAAAAAAACGTCCTTAGTACTGTAAGGATGCACAGAGATTCAATTGAACTATCTCAAAGCACAAGGCGGTATTCTCCTCTCTCTTTATTTCTCCACTTTACTTTAAGACTTTACTAAATCATTTACAATTACTTGTAAATAGTTCCATCTGTCATTACCTCGGTTTGGTTTGTAGGTTTGTTTATCAGTTTGACAACAGAATTACGGAAATACTACTTGCCCGATTTCCATGAAACTCTATGGAAGGGTGCAGCGGATCAGAATCACGGGTCAGATACACACTTTGCACTTATGGAAACGCCGTTGGCAGAGTTCTGCTCTCTGCAAGTGTCCCTTTAGTTTTATTTGATTTTTTTTATGGCATCCTCTGATGACACTGTCCTCCTGAAGCTAGAAGAATAACTTTAGACTACGACATTTTAACCCTATTAGTTAAAAAAAAAACATACCTAAATATGGGTAACTGACAGATTGGCAAAATAGACAGAATCACAAAGCTCTGAGCTTTAACAAATCTGTTATTGACTTTTTTATTTCTCCTCTCTGTTTTATTAGCAAAGTTGTCGCTGACCATCTTTTTTCTCTTATTAAAATGGTCATATCAGCTGTCACTAATGTTAATTCCGTGAGTAACTAGATGACATGTTGAAATTGAACTTGGTTGTTGTCGAAGCTGTTCACGTCACATCAATTTCCAGCGTCACATTCTCCCACTTCAACTTTCATTCATAGCATGATATCCAACAGAATATGGCGATGGGTTATAGACACGGTTGCAGTTCAAAAGAGTATTTTCAGTGTTGATCTTTGGAGTGCTGTGTGTTTGGTCTCTGCTTTGTGAGATCTGTTTGTATCTGACTTTTCTGTTGTCATTTTGGTACATTAAGACAAACAGTTATATGAAAGCTCTGATGTTGTCTGAGTTGTTTGATTATCAAACATATAATTTACCTAAATTGGACTTTCTATGAGTAACTCCACGTGCAGCATGTAAGAGCTCTCCTTCCATTCATCACATGTCCTACAGCAAGCTCCGTCTGCAGCACTGTGCTACGTCACACGAAGAGACGTAGCCCCTGTGACCATGAGAGGGCTATAAACTGTACATCTGGACCGGATATGATCGTGTTTGTTGGGGTATTTTGCACAGGGGTTTAGGAAACCATTTCTCCAAAAATATGTTTGACTCACACCAGAGATCAGAGATCTCAGAGATAATCAGAGATGATGAAAAAGGCAAAAATAAAGAGGGACAATGTGGGATTATATACATATGAATAAATGGCCTAAATAAAAAGGACAAATCAGGACTCTGCGGATGTAGAAATAGAATATTTTCTTACATGTTGTCTTCCAAGAGTCCTGTATAAAGATGACTCCCTGGGGGCCCAAAGCTATTGTTTATGGAGATTGCACCTTGAGATGGGAGGATCATTCATCACTGAAGTGCCATAAAGCCCCTATGATTAAAAGAAACCTGGCTGGACTTGCTCAGGGTTTTCCACACTTTGCTTTTGTGCTTTATTATTGTTTTCCTGTAAGTCAGCAAGATTCAGCCAATATACTTAAAGTGGCAATAGACACGTTTTTTTCCTTTAGCTCATCATTATGAAGTAAATGTTGATTGCACAATGTAATGGCTGTAGAATAATGGCACCATCTGCATATACCTTGGTTCTCTAGATGCCTCGCTTTCACAATGCAATTCTGCCTGCCACCTGGTACGATCTGCCTGGAAAAAGAAGGCTCCATTTACAAAGGAAGTGCGTCAACCATTGTGCAACCAAAACAGGAAGAGGATAATGTTTTCACTTTTTCCAGTAGCTACTATCCCCGGTAGCTGAAATGGTTGACAGTAGAACAACGGAAGAACATTAACTGCAGAAAACAAAATGCAGTGTGTCCTGTGCAGTGTTGCCAACTCTTTTCCCATTAAAGTAGCTAGCACTAGCTCTAAAAGTCGCCGGATTACGTCATTTGCATATTGGTGAAGTCGTCACACATTCATTTGCATAAAGCTTAGTAATTGTGTTGGTTGCAGCAAGGAAGAGACCTTGTGTGAATGTTCTCTTCACAGCATTGGGAATGAATACATTTCTTGATTGTTCCCTAATAGTCTGAATAAATTGCTATATGTGTCATTATTCGCTTTTAAGAAAGAAAGTCACTAAGAGGGTCTGAAAAGTCACTAAATCCAGCAAGAAAGTTGCCAAGTTGGCAGCACTGGTCCCATGGTGTTGACAGTCACTAGGCTCTGAGGAAAAGGGATCTGGTTGTCTTTGTGGCAGCAGCTCCAACAATAATACTGTTTGGAAATGCTAGGGGGAGTTGAAAAGTTGTCGATTGCCACTTTAAATGTATATAAATTATAGGGTAGTTTAACCTCTGTATTTAACTTTTGTTTCAAATGCACAGGGATATTTTTTAATCAGCGATTACTTTCTATGTATTTGGGATGCTTATGCTTAGGCACATATTAAGGTGCAGAAGGGAATGTATGATGCTATGTGAGGATTTGTTATTCAAGATATGATCCTCCTGAGATTTCTACCTTAAAGTATGAATCCTCACAGTTTTCTTTAGATAGCTCTGGCTAAATATAGCTCTGGTTTGGTGTAATGACAGATTGCAGTGTCCCTCACGTTTGCTCTGAGGGTAGAGTGACTGTGACTGGCGTCACTGTCCCCCACAGTGATCTGCATACGGATGTCCAAAAACAACTGTCCCTTTTTCTTAGCTGCCTTTGTTCTTTGTGTCGCCTTTTCGCTCTGCTTCAGTAGCATTTCTTCACATGGAAGGAAACCTTTGGAGTAGAAAATACTATACTTTGTAGACAAAACATACCATTAGCGAACTCGTCAAAGTTTTAAGAGTCACAGTCACTTATGAAGGTGGTATTAAGAGACATTTAAGTGACAGTGGCTCTGAACATTTAATATTGTACTTTAATATCACATTCTGTTCTACTGTTAAAGAAAGAAGCAAATCCTACATAGTGTATATTGCACACAGATACAGTATATGTATCTATTAAAATGGCATACTTTGTTTACATTATATAATAGAAAAATTATTTCATAGACATTTCATAGACTTAGAACTTTGGCAGGGTGTTTTTATTCTCCTCTGTCACAGACCAAAGACAGAAAAAAGACTGTGCGCACCACGAGGGACATGATGCAGCAATTTGCGGTTGGTCTGCTATAAAGGGAAAGTCCACAGACAGAATAGACTGTCTACGATTTTCCACGTGGTTCCAACAGGTGCTGCAAAACACAGCTTGTCTGGATGCCTTTTTAAGAGAAAACTCTTAAAAGTGTATATACTTCTTAGCTTGATGCTCCTAAAGTATAATAAGGAAATGGATGAATGTATCTTTTTTTCATATTTGTTTTGTTAGCTTTTATCTTCCTTGCTCATTAACTCACCGATAAAGAAAACTAACATGCCTTTAGATTTTGTCTCCTCATCACATTTGGAATGGCCTTAATTTGCACTGCTACTGTTGATTTGTGTATGCTGTCAGGCCCCTTTGATGTGTGAGAGAGGTTGAGTTGCTGCCGGTTGCGGTTCTCTCTCTGACGCTGGGCAGCTCTCCAGCCGTCCAGGTCTGGTGCCCAGCCACAGGCTTGTGGGCCCTCAGGGCACTTCAGTCCTACATTCACAGCCAGAGCCTGCACATTTTACTCCACCGCACACACATGCTTTAGTAAGCTGGCACTAGGGGCCCAAGCAGAGTTTTGAATATGCTCTTTTCTGAGGGACTTGTAGATTGATCACATCATGTTGCTCTGTCCCAACATGCAACACAGTATTAGCCTGGCCTCTCTAATGTCAGCCTCATGCCAGACAGTGATGACCGGACACATTTATCATAACAGGAAGTTTTCTTTGGGAGTTTATACTGAGTCCATGTCAGGGCTGGGGTCACCCGAACCGAACAAAGTTGAGGGACAGTTTCAACAGATGTCAAACATGGTTAACATGTTCTTGAGCTAGAACTTATTGGTCGACAAGTTTTTCATAGATTGGCCAATTATGCAGGAAGAAATTAATCATTGAAGAGGTCTATAGCATCAACAGATCAGGGTTTACCACTTGCCCCTACATAAGTAGTCCCTTTTTTACAAAGATCTATCTATATTCTAAAATAAAGTATCTACATTATTACAATGTGTACTACTAACATTTAAGACTTTTATGATTTGAATGAAATTCAACATTATGTGTTCTGTGTTATCATTGACAACAATACAGTTTGCACTGGCCACCAGGAATGATAACAACAGGGTTTTTAACCATTTAACCCATGCTTCAGGCTGGTTTATCCTTGAAACAAGCTAGTTCTTAACAAATGTCTGGGGCTTGTGGAAAATTATTTTTTTTTGTTAAAGTCCAGTTTCAAATTTTAAAAAAATGCAACAGTGGCATAGGGCGTCACCGTCTGTATGAGATATGAGTTGTGGCCTTAGTGTGTGTGTGAGGACACCGGGGACACTGACTGACCACAGCTCAGTGTATGGATAGTGTTGTACGAAGCTGCGGTGCCAGCCATGAACAGCTGCTGTCAGACTGTCTCTACTGGAAAGACGGGGAGCCTGGTGGAGCTTTGAGCATCACTAGAATAATAATTATTATTATTATAATAATATTACATTTCATTTATATAGCGCTTTTCAAGGTACACAAAGACTCTTTACAATAGAAAAACATTTCATACAAACATACAAACAGACATCCATACAAAGTAGTACACACAAGATGCAAACAAAAAAAACAGAACAAAGAGCAGTTAAAACTAGAGTCATGAGATGGGGGGGGGGTAAGGAGTTTAGCAGGAGAAAACATGGTAGGTTTTAAGGGCCTACCATCTGTAAGGTGTTTAACGGTCAGATTTGGTTGGGGAGGGCAATCCAGAGGGAGGGTGCAGCAACTGAGAAGGCCCTGTCACCCCAGGTCCGGAGCTTGGTCCTGGTGGTCTTTAGGGTGTTTGCATCTCCGGACCTGAGGCAACGGGTAGGGATGTGGCCGGGGAGAAGTTTGGAGAGGTAGGGAGGAGCCAGGTTGTTTAAGGCTTTGTAGATGGTGAGAACTATTTTGAAGTCAATCCTGTCTTTAACAGGGAGCCAGTGGAGGTTGTGGAGGACCGGGGTGATGTGGTCTCGGCAGAGGGTGGAGGTGAGCAGGCGGGCAGCGGAGTGTTGGATCTACTGAAGTTTATTCGTGATTTTGTTGGGTGAGCCGTAGAGGATGCTATTGCTGTAGTCGAGTCTGGAAGTGTACATGGATGAGTGTTTCAGAAGCGGTAATAGGTCAGTGGAGGGCAACGTTCCTGAGCTGGAAAATCAGTTTTGGTGATGTGTTTGGCATGAGGTAGGAATGAGAGGGTGGGGTCAAAGTTGATTCTTAGGTTGCATTACTTCACAAGAAAGTTCTGTTGCATCCATGATTTAATATCAGTAAGACAGGTAGTGAGGGTCGTGTGGGTGGTTGGTGTGATGGTCTTGGAGGAGAGGTAAATCGGCAAAGCAGTGGAAATGGATGCCATGTTGGCGCAGCATTTGTCAGAGGGGATGGGTCTCCAGTATGAAGAGGAGGGGACCGAGGACTGAACCCTGGGGGACACCGTGAATGACTGGGGTGGTGGAAGAGATATGAGGTGAACCAGCAGAGTGCTGTGCCATTTATTCCTATGGTATGTTGAAGGCGTAAGAGGAGAATGGAATGGTCGATGGTGTCAGGCTGCGCTGAGGTCAAGAAGGATGAGGATGGTGACAAAGCCAGAGTCTGTGGAGTCGTTGCAGATTGGCAAGTGAAGGGAGGCAGGTCTTGGCAAGAAAGTTAGGGATAGGGTCGAGCGGACAGGTTGAGGACTTAATGCTTGTGACAATAGAGTATAGGTCGGTTGCTGTGATTCCACTGAAGGATGAAAGTGAGTGACTTGGAGATGGTAGTGGTGGGGGGGGGGGCGGGCTGTTGGGTTGAAGTCCGGGGGGTTGGTTTAGTAGCAGGCGGCCAGCTGTTCGTGATTTGTCGCAATTTTGGTGTTGAAAAATTAGAGGAAAGAGTTACATTTGCTGGTAGTGAAGGAGTTGGAGATGGTGTCCATGGGCTTGAGGAGTTTGTTGATGGTGGAGAAAAGTGTTTTGGGGTTGTTGGAGCCAGATTGGATGATGAGGAGTAGTGGGTGGAGAGAGCACGGTTGAGAGCGTATTTTTATTGTTGTTGGTGGAGTTTGTAGGCATCAAGGTGTACAGTGAGACCAGTTCTGTTTGAAAGTCTTTCCAGCTGACGGCCCTTGGCTTTGAGGAGGCGGAGTTTGTCATTGCACCAGGGGACGGAGTGTGTGAAGGAGACAAGGTTTGGTTTTTAGGGGGGAAATGTTGTCAAGACTGGAGGAGAGAGCATAATTGTAAGTATTAACCAGGTCAATGGGGGAGGTGTTCGGAGTGTGGGCAGAGTCAGAGATGGTGGCAGCCAGGGTGGAGGAGAGAGGAGGGGTTGATGGACTTGAGGTTAAGGAATGTTATGGTGCGTAACTGTTTAGCAGGAGGGGATGTATGTCTATGTCCAGGGTGAGAGATGGTCAGAGATGGTAAGGTCCGTACTGGTCAAATTATTGATGGTGATGCCAGAAGTGCAGACCAGGTCCAGTGTGTGGCCTTTTCTGTGGGTGGGGAAATCAGTGTGTTGGGTGATGTTGAAGAACTGTAGTAGGCCTATATCCAGGAGGTCTGTGGTGGTTTTGCAGTCTGTGGAGTTGACATGGATGTTGAAGTAGCCTGGCACAAGAACAGATGATGATATGGTGCAGAGTTGAGTTAGAAATTCAGATAAGTCAGAAGGTAATGTAGGGTTTGTGATGGATGTTTGAAGGAACTGTTGAAATGCAGGATCAAGCAATGAAGCAGAGGAGGCAGAGAGGGTGGACGCTGTTGGGTCAGCTGCTAGTGATAGCAGATAACGCCAATCGCTGACTATAGGTGGGCTAGCTGACAGTCAGCTGAGGAGGCAGTGGTCCCAGGCAACAAGGCCTGACCACACCGGGACAGAAGCATGTTTATGCCCCTTTTGAAAGAATTGCTGCGTGGTACCTGAGTTGTAGTTGAGCTAGCAGCTCTACTATGAGAGGCTCTCCCATTGTGTGTGTGTGTGTGTGTGTGTGTGTGTGTGTGGGAGTACTTGCCAAGAAAGTCAGTAAAATATATCATGGTTTTCTGTTATTTCTCTCTTGCTGATTGACTGATTGATCATAACTAATCCACTTGTTATTTCAGTTTAAAGTCCACTTTTAACTCATACGGTGACAGATGACAAACGTGACTAATTTGGAATCAGCTCTGCAGTTTTGTTGCATTTAGCATAATAAAGATAACTTGAACTGTTTTCCATTTTGAACTATAATTGCTTTTAACTATATTTGAACGATTGCTCGTTGCCACGGCTGCTAACATTAGCATTGATAATATCTCTATCTCTCTAATGTTCTGTTCTCTTCGAGTGTGACCTGTGAGAAGGGACTCTCGCTAGAACAGGTCTTTTTATACCACCTTGTGGCCACAGGTGCACTTTTGCGTGTCTTCTCGGATCCATTCGGGTATTACACATTATGTTAAACAGACCTAGGTCCCGCGGTAATAGAACTGGACCCTTCTCAGACCTGATTGACTGTATAAACCGTGGACTCGTATGGGTCTCGGGTCTTGGGATTTGGGTACCTCTCAGTGACATTTGAAAAAGAGAGCGTATCATGATCTTAAGGTGATTGGCCTCATCTTCGCTGATCTGACATATCACTTTTTTTCACTACTGGTTTCTTAGGACAATTGTTATTGTTACACACATGCATATAAAAAGTCTTTCTTCAGTCTTCTTTTCATTTTATCCTTTAGATGGCACATTGATGTTTTGAAGTAAATACATCTGCCAGCACATCAAACATTACACATTTGTCTCAGTGGGCTTTACAGACTGTACAGGATACGACACCCTCTGTCCACATATGTGATTAACTGTTGAAAAAAAGGAATAGTATTGTTTTATCTATATTTTTTCAATTGTGACAGGCTGAGAGACCTGTCCATCAGGCATACACAATTAGAAAGGTACTTCAGGTGTACTATTAGCCTTGTGGTTTAGACAATACTGTATCCCAGGTAACCGCAGCCCCCTTTCAAGTCAGGCCACAGATTTAAGTTGCAAAAACTTCTCCCTCTGTTATCTCCTCGTGTTTCTTATCCTTCTTTACTGTCACATTTCCTAGATGAAAGCAAATGCCTTAAAAAAGAAAAAAAGAAACATAAGTTACATGCATTTCTTTAAACCTTTATTTACAAAATTGTTAAATAATTGCAACCAAGACACCCTTTAAAAACAAGAAATATCCTAGTACTAAGTGAGATTGTGTTTCAAAACTGATAATCCAAATAAAAAATAGATGCACTAAAGAGAAATTTGCATACGAAATCCATGTCCTACTTTTCGGCATTTCCCGGTATCTTGTTTCAGCTTTGTACTTGGGTGGTACATTTCAGATCCCAGTGGAATAAAACAGCTTCTGCAATGGTCTGTGGATATAATGACAACTTCTGAAGACATTTGGTGAAAATCAACAACAAATGTTTACATCTGATACGTTTTCAAAGTTGTGAATTTTGGGCTCCTGCTTTGGATCTTAGCTTTTGCTTTTTTTTGTTTGTCGTCACCATCTGGTTAGAACCTTCTACTGCCTTCTTAGAACCTAAAATAACCTTTTCCTCCCTAAAGCAAGTTGTGTGTTCCACCACAGGAGGGCAGCATATCCAAACTTTTTTAACTGCAGGATTTCATTGAGCTGTTTGAACCCATCATCCACATGTTAGGCTCATGCACAAGAACTAAGAAGTTGTTATTTAGCAATTTCAAAGAAGACAAAAGTCAATGTCATATTTCTAATTTCAAAGGATTTGAGGCCCTTGTGCTCGGCTCATGAAAGTAGGAAAAATAAAAAATCAGCCTCCATTCAGTTTCTCTGTTCTGGGTTTACACCACAGGACGTTTTACATCACAATTAAGAATACACCACAAAGGCTGAAAGCTTATTAAGCAGATGTGATATGAAATCAATCCCACCAATGGTAAATCAATACAGACTTAAAAACAATCTCAAACTGTATAGAATTCTTTTTGAAAAGGCCCTAAGTCTCCCTCAAGACCCAAAGTCTCTCAGTTCAAGCTCAAGCTTTTCACATAAAATTTGGGCCCAGTGGTTAATCTCATTCCTACATGTGTTTAACAAACTTGGAGAAAAATTGTTTCATTAAGGAGTTTTGAAGGTTTGAAGACAAATCATGTTTTATCTTAATTGACAGGCCCCATTAGGAATTTAGTTCAGGATGTTGCCCACAGCTTATCCTGTATGCTGTGTGTTAATTATTAAATCATTCATTCCTCCATGCCATGTTAACAGAAAGGGAAGATCTCTTCTGACTTGGGAGTGTTGGTCAGATGTGTTCTTGTCAGAAAGTCCTGATATCTCTGACTCAGAATTACAACTCGGAGGCGGTTTTCTTCCACTGCTTGTAATTATGTTCTGTACTATATTACTTGAACACTGTATTAGATCATGTACCTCAGTCTCTAATGTTTTTTCCGCACTGGTAGTAGGTCCTAGGGATGGCAACAATGCTGTTGACTTTGTTTACACTGTAAAATATCACAAGCAGTAGGCGAGGCTACTATGAAATGTGACATGAATATGTGTGGTCTCCAGAAGATGTTCTCTAATGATGTTGGTGATCTTCTGACCTTTTGTCAAGTGCTACCATCTAATCCAAATTTTGAGTGGTCAGATTACCATGAGATTTACTGAGCACATTGACGCTCCCTTGAGGATACCATTTTACCATTTTGGACACGCCGTGAGCTTTCCTCTTGCACCACTCTTAGGTCAAAATGTCAACAGTGCACAGAGGATTTTCTGTAATGGAATAGACAGTTGTCTATTACCCATTGGATTTTATTGACCCAATGACCTTTTCCCCTTCAGAAAACACTTTCTTTTTTAGCTCAACTACTAAAAGTCCTCTCAGAATACAGTAGCAATACATTTATAAGATAGGTTAAAATAACATTACAGCTTTTATTTTACCTTTATTTTACCAGGATAGGTCTCATTGAGATTAAAAATCTATTTTTCAAGAGAGTCCTGGCCAAGACAGGCAGCAACACAAGCTTTGATGGGCCCTTAGCAAAGCTTCAGATCTGTATTCTTGGTTTGCCACAAAAATGTCTTTTTGATCTAAGAAAACATCTGAACTGTGTCATGTGTCAGAAAACCGAATGAGGACACTTTAGGCCACAGTTGCACAAGGTCTGTGACTGTGTCTGTGCCTCTCTGACGCTCCTGATAGGCCGGCACTCTCTGCCAGGGTAAACACCTAAGGTCATGAAAACACACCACTCATCCACACCCTGCCCTGTTTTCCTAAGCCCACATCTCTCCTGCTTGTGAAAGAAGCAACACCACTTCTCACTTATTAGTTACCCTCTTCAGCTCGAGATCAAACACCATGTACAGGTCGCCTAATTTTTTTTTGGTTTTGATGAGGTTGCACATGTCTCAAGGTTGAAATCAAATTTTGTTCTGTGCTTCGTATCATTATATGAGAATTACGCAAAGGTCTTATTTCATGTAATTAAAACCCTCATGATACCATTGTATCGTATTTCCTCCCATTACAAATACACATTGCACATTTCGTAGCCTTGTCCTTACACACATGATATGTTGCCAATCAGCATCAAGCGTCTTGATTCTTCATAGGTTATGTTTTATTCATAGGTGTTTGTGTTCATGAGACTTTGCTGAGAACATTAGGTCAAGAGTTATATTCTGTGATGGACTGCGATTGTGATCAGAGCGCTGCCATATTTAGCTCTGTACAGTATGCTGACAGGATGTACTGAAGGGCAGCTGGGGGGCTTCAAAGTGAGGAAAGCCCATTGACGGTGCCTCAGAAGTGGAAAGCATGATCCTGAGCTTCCCTTTACCTCTGTGAATATGAATGTGGAGGATTAAGGAGAACAACATTAGCGATAAAACGTTTTTCTAATTTGTAGAGACACAACCAAATGTTTAAACCATAGTTTACAGTTACTGTCTGTGAATGTTGACCAAGCAGACCTCGATATATGTTTTTTCATGTAAGCAGAATCCATCCACTCAGGCCTGTTCAGCATATAAACCCACCAGCTCCTGTAAAACACCTTTAGCCATTGTTCAACTTTGGCTCAATCTGTAAACATTTAGTTTGTAATAGTGAGAAATGGAAGCATGTGTCCTTTGATGTTTGTCTCCTAAAAAAAGCCAACTCATTAGGTTAAGTTTTATGGGATACTGTGAAGAGGCTAATCCATTGTTATTGCTTTATTTCACCCATCTAAAGACTTATTGTAAGCTCCTGAATGTGCATTTGTTAAATATGGCAATACCAGAATGTTTGTGGTGCATCAACATTTCACCCATGTACCAGTCTGTTTGTTTTGTGTTGATGTGTCCTCATATATGCAATGCAGATCATCTTCTTTGAATGTGTTTCCTGAGCGTCATTATTTGACTAATAAATTATATTTGTATCTGTATTGTAATGTAACTTAATGCTGTACAAAAAACATTTTCTCATTAACCTATGTCAAATACTTAACCATTAATTTACCAATATTGCCTACACTGATGTAAAGGGCACACTACACCAGAAAGTGTCACAGCTTGCATCCTGCTGAAATAGGTGGTGTTTGTAGGGCCAGCTGGCAAATTACTGTAGCTGGCAAGCTAACTGACAACACGTAACCAAGTCAGTCAGGATCGCTCTTAGAGCTAGCTGTTAGCAAGCTTTCCCACTGGCCAGTAATAGGTGGGGCTGAGAGCTTGGTGGCACAGTGGATCCTTGCAAAGCCAAGTTAGCTGCTAACATGCTAGCAAACGAGCTAGATAGTAACTAACTGAAGAAAAGGTGAAGTGTTAGGGAAGCTAAGATGAAGCTTGTGAAGCTACAAGTTACTCCTCACTGAAAGTAGCCTATAGCTACAGCAACACTACACTGTTTTGAAAGTTGCAAGCTACCCTACCGGCTACTTAGGAAAAAAATAGCTGCTACTACAAAATGATTAATACTACTATACTTACACTGCAAAAACAAATACATCTGTCAGACTTTAGTCTACAGTAGTAGTTCTGTAGACATCACCGATAAATTAATACCTCTCTCCCTCTCTGTCTCTCTCTCCCTCTGTCTCTCTCTCTTTCTCTCTCTGTCTCTCTCTCTCTGTATCTCTCCCTCTCTGTCTCTCTCTCTCTCTCTTTCTCTCTCTCCCTCTCTGTCTCTGTCTCTCTCTCTCTCTCTGTATCTCTGTCTTTCTCTCTCTGTCTCTATCTCTGTCTCTCTCTCTCTCTATCCCTCTATTTCTCTCTCTCCCTCTCTGTCTCTCTCTCTCTCTCCCCCCTCTCTCTCTGTCTCCCTCTAGCACCTATCTATCTATCTATCTATCTATCTATCTATCTATCTATCTATCTATCTATCTATCTATCTTTGTCTGTCTGTCTGTCTCTGTCTCTCTCTCTCTCTCCCTCTCTCTCTCTCTCTCCCCCCTAGCACCTATCTCTGTCTGTCTGTCTGTCTGTCTCTGTCTCTCTCTCTCTTTCTCTCTCTCTCTCTCTCTCTCTCTCTCTCTCCCTCTCCCTCTCTGTCTCTGTCTCTCTGCCCCCCCCCCCTCTCTTGGTTCAATGACTTTTAAACATCAGTGTGATCACTAGTGATTGAAAGGCTATATGCTTGGTTCCACCTGTTCGTTAACAGCACACATGCATTGATTTCAGTGTTGCAGTTATAAATTCTGGTGTGAAGGGACCATAATACTTAAAAAAAAATAATGTTTACTGCTTTCGGTTTGGAGACGTAGAAATGTAATTGAACAGTAAAGCACTGTAGCATCAGTTCAGAACAGCATTATTCCAAAAGTTATTCCATCATTTAGTGTTTTGATGATGAGTGTTGTCACACATTGGTCAAATATCTCCCATAGTTCAACTGGGTTGAGAGCTGGTGACTCTGAAGACCATAGCATGTCATTCATTTATGTACATATTACAGACATGACTTGTGTTTCAGATCAAAGCTGATTGTGTTTGTGTCTCTGTACAGAGGATGCAGGGACGTACTTCCCCAGTGTGAAGAAGGACCCGGGCCGGTACCTGCAGCCCTGCTCTGACTCTGTCAAGACCTGGCTGCGCAGCATGAAGAATGCCGGGAAGGTCCTCCTCCTCATCACCAGTTCCCACAGTGACTACTGCAGGCTTATCTGTGAACACATCCTGGGGTAAGACTGACCTCTCCATAACAAGACCAGGACCAGGTCCACAGTGCCTACCATAACATCCCCCACAGGATGTATAACCTGAAAGTCTCTGCTCAGTCCAAGCTGGCACTTTTAGGTTTTCCCTCAGCTCACAACATTCCTTACAGCCCTCACATGCCGTCAGTCATTCCTTTAGTCAATGCTGGCTCACAAGTCTTAACTTACCATCATCATCATCATCATCACACACATATGCTACTCTCACATATCTCCCAGCAGCCACTCTGCACTTTAAGCTATTCCTGTTTTCTTTTTTTTTACTTTGCTGATGTGAAAAAGTATACACATTCCTCAATTCTTTAGAGGAAAAAGCAGGAGTGATACCACGCCTCCAGCACTGTAATATTTTCTCTGTCTACATTGAACTCAAAATCCAAAAATTATCATGCACGTTGTGCTATGGTCACCCTCCCTCATTGTTTGCCAACACATTAGCCATCTTTAAACCGTGATAATATATTAGATGTTGTCTTAAAAAGGAAAGTAAAAAAATAAATATTGAATGCAGGTTTAGTAGATTTAAAGATTGTTCTTTTGTTTCTCTTTTCCTCTTTTTAGTTTTCTATTCTACTAAAACGTGTTTTGTCTGAACCAACAGTCGCTCTACACAAAACTAAGTAAGTTCATTCTTGGCTTTGGCAATAGTAGTTTCACAAAATATTCTTTACTACTTACTAGCTAATAACCTTAGTGTCTTTTAAATAATGAAAAAAACAACCTACTAAGTTACTTAAAAATATAAAGGGTCTCCCAATTAAATACATTAGTTTTATTGAGTCAAATGTCCTTCGTTGGTAAGGCTTATGATCACTGGAGTCAGTATGCTCACAGTAATATACAGCTATTTCTCACCAGTCCACAATTAACAACCAGTACTTTATTTTATAATTGTAGGTGTGCAGCAAAAGGAATTACGTGTGTATATATATATATATATATATATATATATAAATATTGTTTGTACACTAACGCTGGCTTTGTGCTTTACTGGCCTCTCTGTTTGGACTGCACACTGTCTGGTTCAGGCTTATTTTTGCTCTAAGCCCTGTTATACGCTCAATTAAGCAGCAAGAGAGCCTTGGAAAAACACAATGTCCATGTTGCTGCTGTGCTCTAACAAACATAAGCTCTTCTTGTTCTTTGTCAAGGTGTTGTTATCTTACACTGCACTCGCCTGCTTAGGTGGTCTGCTTTTTCACTTTTCATGCTCAAAGCTGATTGTTCTCTGTAGTCCAGCAGAGGCAGAAAGCAGCTTGAGGTAAAGCAGTTTTGTTTGGCTCTCTGTGGCCTCCCCCTCCCCACCCCCTCTTACCATTTCCTGCAGCAAGCAGCCTGGTCATTCCTGATCCTCACCCCTTTCCCTTGCTCCCCTGCTGTTTCACTGGCTCACCCTTTCCCTTGCTCCCCTGCTGTTTCACTGGCTCACCCCTCCCCTCCTGTGTCTTTGACCTCCATCTCCGCAGCATGTGTCGCCTCCCAGTGAGAGCAGTCAGAGCCCCGGCTGTGTGTGTGCTCAAAATCATGTTCAAGTCATTGCTTTACAAGGTCACAGGATGCAGATTTATGTTGTGATTGCTCCAAGAGGAATTTAGGCCAGCTTCATCTTGCCAGAGGTTGTTGTTGGAGAAGTCTGGTTTGTTCCCACATTTGATTGCTCTGCTTTAAGATCCCTCCTGTTTGTCCAACACCTGATGTTTGAGTAGCTACCTTCTTCAGAGAAACTCAGGCAGCACAGGACCAACACGCGTTCCCTCTCTGTGTTTCTCATTGTGTCAGCACTTTACTGTTGACAAAGCACTTTGTTGTGAAAGCCGCCCTCTCCTGCATCACTTCACAGTACGTCCTTCTCTACTGGCCTCCAGCCGCTCTAGTGTGGTAAGCCTGTGGAAGCCAGTGACAGTCACCTGTCAGAAGTAGCACAACAAGACCAGAGCTGTCTGACAGGAGGCCTCTGGCCAATACCCAACAAGCTATCTAAAGCAGCTGCGGCTACTGTGTGGCACGGCTAGATCAGGCATTTACTGCTGGAGTGCTGCGTACTTTATTGATTGGTTAGTTGTTATTAAGTCTTCTCATGTGTTGAACTTCTTTTCTGGCTTAAATGAAGTGTAGAAAAAATGTTTGTGTCACCCTACTCGTTCTGCTCTCTTTAATGATGCAGATTTGATCTGTCCCGTCAGAGGAGGTGTCCTGAATTTCCGTTGCGTTAAGACGTACCTTAAAAACAGAATGCAAGTTTTAGATAGTAAAAACTGTACATATCGCTTTCTTGTTTAATTGTGTTTTATTCTGTCAAAAAGGAGTACCCTGTGAGGGTTTACGGTGCTGACCATATAGAAGCAATATTTCTGATTTGAGTCTCTGTTAAAGTCTAGCTTCTATTATTGGCATAAATGCATATTTTTTACATTTTGGCTATATCTAGTATTATACCTGTACTGGTCTCCAGTATGCTAGTACCTCTAAATATTTTGGTGCCTGGCAATTTAAATATGTTTACACTCAAGTTGCTGCTCAATACGTAACTCTATCAGCAACATTGTACAATTGTAAGAATTGATAACTGTTTGTACAAGTCACGGTTAAATACAAGAAAAGTCATAATATTCAAGCACTCTAGGATCATTTATTGTCATCATGCAACACAGAGTTGCACAACACATGCAGTTGTAGCCTAGTCCAGTTATGCTACTCACACAAAAACATGACAAACAGAACAAAAACAGTTTTAGTAGCAGTGAATTCCTGAAGTGCATTATTTGAATTTGCAACAGGAGGATTGCCTACTGTACAAAGACACTGGTGAATATTAGCCCCACGGTATGCACACACACACTTTCATGCCTCAAACTGATTGGTTTACGTGTTTTCCAGTTCCCAGTAAGAACTCCTTCCTGTTTCATAAGGCTTTCTTAACCTATATGGACAATTGTACAAAGAATCTCCTTCGTGCACACATACATGCAGTACTCTAGGTCAACATGCTCACTATCACTTCCTGACTGTAACTCTGTGGGAGTGTAACTGTTGATCGAAGTATTCCCTCCTTGTGTACACGTTTTCCATCATCTGCACAGACTGTTTAGCTTCACTGAGCTATTTGTGCTTGTGTAACTCTACTAAGTATATTTGGATGCTGTCCAGGCATTGTCCTACAGACAGCGGCCAGGCAACTATCACAGAGGTTAAATGTTGTTTCTCCGGCTGTTGCAGGAAGGATTTCGAAGAGCTATTTGACGTCATCATCACAAACGCCCTGAAGCCCGGTTTCTTCTCTTTGGTGCCTCAGCAGAGGCCCTTTAGGACCCTTGGTGAGTACTGGCCTGCTGCTCTTATATCCCACTGCACCTTTTCAGCATTTGATAAATCATTTAGTCTTTAAAAATGTAACAAATTAAATTACATTAAAATGCCAAATTCCCAGAGCCACAACTCACACCGTTAAATCTCTTGTTCTGTCAAACCAACGGTCCAAAAGATATTCAGTATACCATATCAGACAGAGAAAAACAGCCCATCTTCACATTTGAGGAGGATGTCTGGTACTTTTGCTTGATACATCAAAATGATAAATTATAATGTGTGTGTCAAAAACAAAAAGGAAATGATCAAAATATGTATGAAGGATAGCAATGACTGATTAAAAATGAATTCTTGGTATAATGTGGATGATTCCTATATTTTAGACTTTTTGGGTAATTGGGTAATTGTGAAAACTACTCGCAAATGTGAAATGTATACAGTTAGTACCTAACTTAACCCCCCTCCCCAATCTGGTTCACAGAAGATTGTTTTTGTATTGTAGAGTTGTTTTAGTTTTTTTTAACTTTGGAACTTTTAGTTTATTTAAGCTGAGGAAACAGTGTTATAATTGGCATCTTGCAGGGGAACAGTTAGAAATAGTTCAACATTTTGGTAAAAGCCTTTCTTTCTTCCTGTCTGAGAGTAAGACGAGAAGATCAACGTCGTCTGTTCATAGCTCCAGTACAGAAATGGAGTCATGGTTAGCCTAGCTTAGCATAAATCTTGGAATCTTGGAAGCTTGGATGCTTTTGCAATGGACATTTGCAATATGGTACATCCTTTGTATTATTTTAGGAACATATAGTAGGGAATCAGTCTAGCTGTCATCTCTGAAGATTCCAAACAGCTGTTAGTTGTGTTAGTAAGATAAATATCAGTTATCAATATCACGGTCGTCCCTCTCTGATTAGCCCAGGCATCGGCTCTGTTCCCGGATGCTCATGTTGAAGGTGTGTACTGGCAGGGCCAGCCTGTTGGAATGCTCCCCTCATCTGGATTGTCTTTCTGCCAGCAATAACCCTGGGGATGCATTATGTGTGAAGACAGGATGATCCACTCAGTGAAATATTCTCTTCTCTCTCCCTCACTCTTCCTGAGTTTTGCCACGTTGGCAGAAAAAAACATCAGTGTCTGTTCTTCCTCTGGCCTCCTCACATACTGGCTGCTGCTTCTTTAGTTGGGACATTCCTTGTTATTCTGCACCCTTAAAATCTTTTTTTATTTATCATTATTAATAAAGTTTATTTAGAAGAATTTGACCCGGCAACTTTCTTACCTTAACTCTGATGATTATTTACTTCCACTTATCATCTGGAACCTTTTCGGTGTGGAGTTAACGTGCTCTGTCCGTGCTTGTGTGGGTTTCCTCCCACAGTCCAAACATATGTAGGTCAGGTGAATATGTGACTCTAAATGGCCCGTGTGTGTTTGCCCTGTGACTCACTGGCTCAATGCATGCTGGAAAAGACTCCTGCGATCCTGACCTCCATCAGCAGCTACAGCGAATAAATATATGGATATATAGACTTTTCTGTGGAAAAGTTATAAGTGGCACATTTCCTCATTATAATGTGATAATATCACACAGGTGTCTTTCATTGCCAAACCTGCTTTTGGCTCTAGAAGCCCATGAATGGTAAAAACTGCCTTTTTCACAATATAAACACAGACAGGACTTTGTGTAAGCGCTCGGGCGCGGGAGTTTACAGTCATTTTTAGTTGGCAAAAAGTACAAAATGTTATCAGCAGTAGCTAGCTAAAGAATGTTAGCTACAGTTGTTAAAACAACATGATATAATGCTAAAATAGTGCTGCTAAAGCTAACACCTCCTGGCAAAAAGCATCTTCACTGGTTGGAGGTGTAGAGGACAGAGAAATGATGCAGCAGCGTTGTTCTTGTATGGCAGGGTAGGTAGTTAGCCGTCGCATCATAGCGAGGTTAAATACAACCGCTCCTGCTGATGTTTGCAGATTACATTAACAGGTTACAGTGTTTAATCCATTCCTTATGTTCTTGTTCTTTTAGAAAGGTTAAAAGACAGCTCCCTCCAAACTCTTTGTGTAAGAAGTGTGTCCCTTACAGCTCCATGTACACTTCAGCATGTGCAGAAATCCAAAACTTGCTTTATTACGGTTGCTAAGCTATGATTGGACAATCGTGGGGGAGGGGTTTAGTGAACTGTCCATTAAAACTTGAAACTTATTGAACTCCACAGAATGGCTGGCCCCGGCGAGTTGGCCCAAATCTTCTACCACGATGTATATAATTATACGTCACGGGAACAGTATATATCACAATACAGTAGTAGCCTAATTGTTCTGTAGATTCAATTCAGAAATGGTTTAAAATAACAACACATTACTTCATCACAGTTGATTATTTTCTTCTTCTATTCTAACTCCCATGCAAACAAAAACAACTGCCTCACATGAGACAACACATGAGTTAAAAGCAAAACAGTAAAACTAAAATTCTTTCAAAATGGAAGCTTTAAGGTACCTGAGAACAATAATTTTAAGTGTTACAGGGTTGAAGGAAATAAACATCAGCCTTACTTTAGTCAGAACAATATAAAAGCAATATAAAAATCACAAACATGCAACTTTAGAGTAATACCAAAAGAAAGGAAAAACTCAACTTTTCAAGCAGGATTTGCTCATCTTTCATTCAAAAAAGATGACAAAACACCGGCAAAATAAACTGTGCAAATGTCTGGTAATCATGTAACCGACCTCCACCTGCTCTGTATTTACAACTTCACTCTCCTCCTCCTCGTCTGCCCAAATCAAATGACCTTGCGAGGCAGCAGGATTCGAACCTGCGAGAATAGCCGCACAGTGTGTACTATCATATCGGCCAACACTTCCTGTAGAGTTCCTACATTTACAGACACAAGTGGTTGATGCCAGTCACTCCAGAGCTACAGTCAAACAGAGAGAATTCACATGTGGCAGCACCTCATCTCTACCTGCTGTGAGACTCTGTGCCACAAATTATTATTTTGTGCACACAATATACAAAACATTTCCGGACTGTGTTTTTCTGTGCACAAAATGAGAAGTTTGTTATGCGAGTCCAGCCTCATAAACACATGGTTACATGAACCAAGGGAAGGACTGAAGCAAGACAATGTTTCTTGTGCATTTAAATCCTAATGAATTGTGTGCAGTGAAAAGTTAACCCGCGGGTATAACGTATGTTAGTCATGGGTTAATAAATACAAATGTACTACAACGTAAAACTAGCCTTGGGCTTTCTTTATGCTCGTGTTTAGGTTAGGATAGAGCTAAGAAATATCGCTGTGACAAACCTTTTTTAAAGTGTGCTGTAATCAGCGCAGAGTGAGATGTTCCATAAATCACTTCATAACCTCAGGCTTCTCGAGGTGTTGTTCATCATTATCTTTTATTTCAGGGAAATGCCACAGCATGTCTTCAAAGCTGCTGCTGATCTGAGCAGCACAGCGAGCACTTCATACCTCCCATTCCTCTCTCCGAGTCCACTGTCCTCACAGCTGTTACCGTGTGTGTGTGTGTGTGTGTGTGTGTGTGTGTGTGTGTGTGTGTGTG
>CALSBV010012138.1:862576-884759 GCA_943590825.1 Bovichtus diacanthus
CTGCTGCTGCTACAGCTCTATCTGCTGCTGCTACAGCTCTCTGCTGCTGCTGCTACAGCTCTCTGCTGCTGCTGTTGCGGCATTAGTAGTTTAATAAAAGATGCTTCACAGCACTTGCTGCTATTACATACATCAAATATGATGGCATTTATTTGGGCAACATTCACTATATTCATATGTCCTGTTCAGCTCGATTAAGAATATGGTTTGTCAATATGTGTCAGACTTTTAATCAACTAGGATTAGCTTTTGAAATAAAAACCTCATGTTTAAGAGACTTCTGGCTAAAATGGAAGCACAATACCAACACATAGAAAGAAGGAATTACAGGGCTATTCCAGTACTTTAATATTGAACTGCTATAAAGTTGGGGGACTCACAATAGACAGATTCAAATAAGCATGAAGCTACAGAGATATCACACATTTTCATGACCATGTCATCGCTTCACTTGATTTCAAGTTAAAAGAAAACATCAAGTAAATAACCACAACACTTTGGGACAGTTTTGAAATGGGGGTGTGCTCGCTTTACTGATTTTGACATTCATCTTCTCATGTCCAGAATATTGGAGTGTCTCACAGAGAATCTGTTTATATTGACATAAACTTGCCCACAGTTGAATCAGCCTAATATACTGTAAGCCTGGTAAGTGTCGATGTTAATAAAAGACCATTTCTTTTCTGTGGAGATCTTGAGAGTCCACAGCTCAACTCCCCCTGTTTAGACGTTTGAGGCCATATAAAGTCATGGTTGTTTGAATAGAGTCTGGACTGTATAACTGTGGATTAGAGCTGCAATAATTCATATTGAGTGCCCCATGTGGTCAGTAGAAGGGAAAACTGACTGCATCCTGTTCAACATCCATCCATCCATCCATCTTCAACCGCTTATCCGGGGTCATTTTCATAATGTTAGGGCAAGTCAGCCTGCAGGGAAAATCTGTGTTTGCTCTTGATGAAGGACAGTATCAACACATCACTGTGTGTGTGTGTGTGTGTGTGTGTGTGTGTGTGTGTGTGTGTGTGTGTGTGTGTGTGTGTGTGTGTTGCAATCCAGATAGTCTACTATGTGATATGTTATTTTAGCATGATTTCAAAAGCTAAACTACTGATAAATGTATCTGCTGGTGGTGACATGTTCAGGAAGTGATCTTCTTATCACTCTGTATAAGGCAATTTCTATAACCTATTTATACAAATAATATGGTAGCCATGGTAACATGTATGTACAGGTATTTCACCTGATTAATAGATTAAAAGCTGTTGAAGCTGCTGTGCTTGTATCCGACTTAATGTGCTTTGCCAGTTAATTAAGTCTATTACAACATGTGTGACAGCAACAAAGTATCTTTCTTTCCCTTGATACTGTAGTTGTGAAAGTATCTACAGCCCCTGTCCAGCACAGGCAGACACACAGACAGTTCAACTACAAGTTAACAACTGGCTGTTAAACATAGTGAAACATTCAGCAGCTGAGGAGTTGGCAGAGAGCAACAACACAGCTAAAGGAGAAACATTAGACTGACATTCATCAGGCGGACACAAACAGACTTCTTCTCTAACTGCTGGATGGGTAGATAAGCAACTGTTTGCAAACCAGCTTGCCATTTCAAAGTAAAAGATGATGCAAATGTTGTTTTCACAACACTACGTTTCAGCTAAATATTTGTATCCACACTTGGCAGGGCTGTAAGGATGGTGGCGTCACACAGACACATTTGTTTGGATTATTGCCATGACCTTTGGTCCAAGCATTTAAAGTCTCCTGTTGGATGAATCTAATGACTTTGGTGATCATTTGACTTTTGCTACTAAAATCACCATTTTTTATTATAGTTTACAATTTTACAGCGAGTATGTTAGCATGCTGACATTAGCATGTAGCTCAAAGCACTCTTCGGCCGCATTTCCACCGTACGGCTCTACTCCACTCGAATCGACTCACTTTTGTTCTCAGATAGCCCCCCCTCAGTGTAGGCAGGGGGATCCGCTGTTCGCCATAGTAACACCGCATGAAACTGCGTGAAAACGGGAGACTCGCTGAATCCTTTCATCGACAACCATACAGAGGAACTACTGCACTTTGACAACTGTAAAGCGTAGTGAACTATGTAGTTTCACCGGCTGCAATTTAAAAAAAAAAAAAAAAGTGAAAAGTGAAAAAACAAACAATGCGATCGCTATTGACGGTAGTTTGCTATTTAAAAACGCTGGGTTTGTGACGTGCTCGTGACGATTCTCTCTGGCTGATCAGTGGTCTGTATCATTTCCACCTTTCCTAATGGAAAACTAAAAAAGAGGGTGTTGAGTAGAGTGCAGTGGAAACGCGTCTCACTCTGGTTTAGATGTTTTTTCACTTTGTAAACTTTTATTTTTGTTGTTAATTTGAATAAGTACATTTTGAATCAAGCTGCAACAGGTGAGTTTTATTCTACTATATCCCTGTGCTACCACTGTACATTACATTACAACAGTAACACCAGAAGAAACTGCACTCTTATTCTCAGTCGGACCTTTCTGGACTCTTTTCACTGAATCACTGTTTCTTCCAGGCAAGCATAAAACTTGTAGCCATCAAGTGGAAAATCCTCAGTCATTATTCTGAGCTCAGAATGACTGGGTGTTTTGCATGGCTGAGGGCACGGCTCACACATTTTCAGAGAGTAACTGAGGTTCTGGAAGTGTTCCTGTCTGACACGTGGTGTGTAGTGTTGGGCTGAGACAGACCAGGCACAACTGCTCTGCTGGGATGACATGATCTTCTTAACATGGCAACATTAATAACGTTAGCTAACATTACTGGCAGAGACATAACGTTGCTGAAATGTTAGATGCTGCTTTTTAGTGCAACAGGTCTAACAGCAAAATCTGCCTCTGAAGAGCAGATATTTTGGATGGCATCCGGCATTGTTTTACCAATCAGGAGCTCACAATCTATTACTCCACAGATGCATTCAGGCAGATTCTTTTAGTATTTTCATAGGCCTGGAAGGGTTAAATTATCCAGTAACTTAACTTAAATGGTAGGAGTCTGTGTCTGTATGTCTGTCTGTCCTTGCTGAGCACTAAAGGAAGTGCAGTGTGGAGTGTGAGTTCTTGATCTACGGGACACATGTATTAGCAGTGTGTTATGTGCACGCTGTGTGGTGATTGAGAAGGGATCCCTATTAACTGTTACACCGCTAAACGGCATGCTGGGTACGGCTCGCTCTCCGTCGCTCCCTACAGTACATTCAATAACAGATGAAGAAAGAATCTTAAATTACATAGTTATTAGTCATTTTCTCAACAAGCGTTTTCTAGCCGATAGATTTCACACTTGTAGAGCAAAGTCAGAAAAAGGACATTCTTTTTCTGCGCCTCTGTCCTGTTAATCATCACAACTGAGATTGAGATGAGATTTCACATTAGAGAAGCCCTGACCCCCAGGTGGGGAACCACTGCTTTCCTGGCTCACAGTCCATGTAATTCACACTGCCATTCTGTCTCCATGTGGGCCTGCTGGTGAGTGCTGTGGCGAGGTTTAGGCGGACTCGAGGCTGTGCGGTCATGTAGCAGCTGGCTGTTGGGTTCAACTGTGGTGTCTGATTCTCTGTCCTCTGCAGTGAATGACGTGGAGGAGAGTGAGGGGCTGCCATCACTGGACAAACCCGGCTGGTACTCCCAGGGCAACTGGCTGCACCTCCATGAGCTGCTCAAGACCATGACGGGCAAACCAGAGCCCAAGGTAGGCCAGCCACCTCGTACTGTATGTAACAAGAGCGAGCAGTCAGTCCTCTGGCTAAACAACATCCCAGGCTCGCTTTGAGGTTGACTCCAACTTTGGATTTTGGCAGAGGCTGAAAGAGATGAGGGATTCACGATAAATCAGCTCAGGGAGATTCACACTGGTGTGATGGAGAGGAGGAACGTGGCCCTTGGCTTGACTGTTGACAGGTCTGCTGTGTGACAGCATGCTGGGAGTTCACTGATGAAACAAGCCACACAGTGCAGCCAACTCCCCTCATACTTCTTACAAAGCAGCCCATTCTTAGGGACGATGCCTACACAGACCAAAGAGCTCTTTTTTTTTTTTTTACCTCTAAGGTATGGTGGAGAACTTAGCTTGATAAAAAGCTTTGCTAAATTTACATTAAATACAATTTTATTTAACATTCTGAGATGAGCCAAAACAGATAAACAGGAAATAAATGTTAAAATCATTCAAATAAAATAAAAATTAAAACTCTTAAAATGTGCCACAGCAAATTTGTGACATGATGGCTTCCATTTGCTTGTTGGTTATTAATGCAGCATATTTTCTGGGATACAAGTGTCCATGTGCATGGCAGTCAGAAATAGCAAGGGAAGGAAAAAGTAATTGAAAGATTGTGTGTGAATATTCAATACTTTATTGCTGCTCCTAAGAATTTTTAGTAGTGTGCCTTTAGACAAATTATATAAAGTATTCAGGAAAAGACAAGGCCCAACACTACAGAGTACAGATAACAGGACACACAATGTCATAGTGAAGAGACTTGAAAATGGCAGAATCATCTGAGCCCTCAGCAGTCTGAATTTGAGTCAGCCACAAAAGCTCACGTTAGACAGTCTAGTGAAAGCTACTTGGCTCTCGGCTTTGTGTGGGGAGGGGAAGCTTTCTGTCCCACACTGGAATGCCTCATCTGTAGGAAAAGCTATCAAATTGTGCAGTAGGCTCACGAGGAGGACTGTCCTGCATGCTTATGTATGTGAAAAATGCAATATGAAGCGGTGTCACAGTTTCCAAAAGTTTGGGAACCACTGATCTCATTTTGAAATACATGTAATAACACACAATTGTGTCTGTCAGATGACACAAGTATTAGAATAGCATGTGACAGCCCTAAAAATAAAAGTGACTACTGATTCACAATACTTTTTATTTAACTGTCTTAACAGTCTTTTCCTCAACCCTGAGGAATGATATCATGTCTGACTTGTAAGGCATAAAAGTCACACAGCCATCAATCACAATGCTCATTTATCGACAAAAAACACGAAACTGAGTTGGGGCATGGTAACCAGCGTTTATTACAGCACTTTTCTTTTTATTATGGTTATTTTTGTGGGGCATTATAGGCTTTCTTTAGATCGAGAGATGAAATGAGGAAGCAAGACATGGTCCAAGTTATGCAGTGAGTTCCACGTATGTTAAATTCAACAAACAATTTGCACTGTTAAAAAGTCCATTGAGGGAACGGAGAGAAAGAGAGAGCAACATGGAGGAAGCCGTCATGTTAGCTGTGTCACACCATCCAATCTTTGAGAACCCTCAGGAAAAAAGAGCAGAGGACTTTGCTGAGATGGGCATGAGTGTCTCCACAGTCCCGCCAACATTTAGTTATTCGTGATGAAATAATACATCTGAATGTTCCATGTCTTCTCTCCGAAAATGAGGTGGTAGTTTCATATATACCTTGATTTATTTCCAAGCACTCTTCAGTTCCATGCTAATGTTTGTAGCAAGTTCTATTTCTACTGATAGTGACATGTAAGAACAGTGTAAAGTGTGTGGGTGTTGTCGTATCCCACAGGACTGAGTAATAAAAGAAGGAAAGATGGTACAGATCAGGCAGAGCTGCAGCTTAAGTCTATTACAACATGTGTGACAGCAACAAAGTGTCTTTCTTTCCCTTGATACTGCAGATGTGAAAGTATCTACAGCCCCTGTCCAGCACAGGCAGACACACAGACAGTTCAACTACAAGTTAACAACTGGCTGTTGAACATAGTGAAACATTCAGCAGCTGAGGAGTTGGCAGAGAGCAACAACAGAGCTAAAGGAGACCTCCTCCTCCTCCCAGCTCTCTGCTCAATGCCCCTTCTGTTCCCCAGCCACGTGGAGAAAGCTCTTGTGGAATTCAGTGTCAACCTGCACTTATAGCTGCTTTAAACACTCCTCCGGGGTGACCTGAGGCACTCTGTGTTTTCAGTTCTCTCCACTTTCACCTGACGGGACTTAATGCAGGTGGGCTGAATGGAGGCATTCAGGGAAGATTACAATCCCCTCTCAGCACAGTGCTGAATCCGATGGGGTCATGTTGGAGCTGATGAGACACCGTTATGGAGATTCTGAAATGTTTTATCAGCAACAGAGGAGTTTGGATTCAGGGCTGTCACAGTTGATGACCAAATTGTGAAATTGTTTTAGCAAGCCAATGGAAAAGCTGGTGAGGCTTTTAAAGAGGTTAAAGCTTTCTTAATAATTAAGTGCAGGATATTGCCCTGTCCCAGTTGGGGTTGTAACAGTATAACAATATCAGGTTACCGGTTTACTGCGGTATTATATATATATATACAGTATTACGGTAGCTACAGATAGGATCACCTACAGTATACAGTATATAGGACATTATTTTACAGCTGATATTATTTTTCATTTAGTAGTTAATTTAACATTCTATCGTACTGCTAACATAACTGTGATGTAACATAATTATGTTTATTATTATAATTCTGTTCTCATTCCTTGAAGGGTCATTGTAAGTGTTAATAATACAAAAGATAGTGTAATATTGTGATACACTGTTATGGTACCTTGAAAATCTCCAACCATTACAACCAGTCATAGCTGTTTTGAAAAGAATGTTTGATTGGCCGACATTTTATAAGTCAAGATAGATTAGTTATCCTCCAAATGTCAATCAGCACTGGATCTGTCGAGCCAGACAATGCTTCAAGTCAAAGGATCTCACATTTGAACAGAATTTGAGACCTTTTCTGGTCTCAACTGCATTGAAAACATGTGTAATGATCTCATTATGTTGGCAGAATCTGAATATGAGACTAAATATACAAAAAATATAATATAGAATAATAATACTAAATGACAAAATGGGGTTTTGCCCTTCTCTCTTGTTGCCCCCCTCCTCTCCCTGAGCTCCAGGCCCCACACAGTGTGCAGCACAATGGGCTCATTAAGGCCCCTGCATGCCTGCAGCTCTGTTTACCTGGGCCTGGCTTCAGCTTTAACTGCTCCTCTGAATGATGAGCTGATAAGAGACGGGGGCCACAGGCCCACACTACATGTCATCTTAAAGCTGCAGTAAGCTGTTTCTGATAGCAAGTGGATGGGAAGTAGACTCTAAAACACACTCAGGGCAATGAGCCTTGATGAACTATGTCACCACTGAGACAGCCATCACACACTGGGCCATAGGGGAATCTCTCTGGAGTCCTTGTCCACGACCTGCTCACTGAATGTTATACCAATAGGCTCTGGTTTGGCCTTCCACTCGTTTACATTCAAGGATTCAAGGATCATTTATTGTCATAATGCAACACAGGATTGCACAACCAAATGCAGTTGTAGCTTAGTTCATTATGCTACACACACAAACACATGACACACAGAGGAGAACAAAACTGTAGTAGTAGTACATTCCTTAAGTGCATTTTTTGAATTTGCGACAGGAGGAATGTAAACAAACAAAACTATCTTTAACATTAATAACAAATTCTACATCGGGGAAACATTGTCCTTCAACTTTGAGGTTTGAGCACCGAGCATCAACACTGTAAAGTCCTGCGCTCTGTCCTGTGGTCCCCCGTCATGTGGAACAGCTTGCTGCGGGATGATGGAGCCTCACGGTCCTGCTCTGTTAGCCTGAGTCTTATTTTACTGCGACCAGGAGCAGGCTGGGTAGCGGAATACCCTGAGGTCCTAGCTGGGTTAGCTGAACTCCCATCTCAACTCTTTTCCCTCTCTTCCTGGGGGGGGTTCACTCCACCCTCGGTGGTGTTTTGGTCCGGCAGGTCTGTCTCACTCACCTGGTCTGAAGATGCTGTGATTATTTTAAAGTCCGCTGCACTTAATCCAAACACCACGCTTCTCCTGCGATGTTGATGAGTGTATCATCATATACCATATGTGCTTCTGTAAAAAAAAAGACAACAATTAAAACAAAAATGTAACAAAGTTAAAGGGAACTACCGGCCACTCCGTGTACATGCGCCACCGTCGCCATAGCAACACATCAGCTTTTCTTCATCATCATCATTTCATAGGAGAATCAGTGACACCCTTTGTGACTCAACCAAACCGACTAAGGCTGCGCTCAGACCGCATTGTGTAACAAAATGCAACCCCCTCTTAGTCAGTGAGACACTGCGTTGTTACAACAGAGGAGCTGATACCTCCCCCGGCTGAGGAAACTCAAGACGTTTTAACTCTGGTTCACAGGTCACTCATTTGAGCCATACTCTCCCTCAACAGTTCACCCTGGTATAACGCCCTCACCACTAAACACAACACAAAACTCTCCCGCACGACGCTACAACGTCCTTCTGGCCCGGAAAAACAACAAAACAAACATCTGTTACTCCCGCTCTGAACAAATGAAAACAGGCACTCTGTTAACACCATTCCTATCAACAGTTTTAGTCCTATTTTACGTGTGAGTGTGTTTTAAAATGTGTTTTATATGCGTTTGTTTGATGTTGAGCCCTGTCAAAGGATCATTTCTGTTGCTTTGTGACAGACAATAAAGTTTGTCTTATTATCTTATATTTAATTTAGTATTGAGCCGAGCTGTTTAGGGAAAGCCAATTCCAAGTCCCAACTTAATCAAAAGTTAAGTCGGTGGCAAGTCTTTGAGGTTTCAGAATGCAGAAAATAAAAATGATAGAATTTGAACAAAGCTTTATTAGTAGTCTGTAGACAGTATAACTGAGACACAGTCCTTACAATAAATATCCAAGTTCTTTGACTATACAGCCTTTTATTTAGTTTCTATTATTTCTTCTTTTTTTCCAAGGTTAAAAAGTCTTTATGGAGTCAAATCTCAAGTTAAGTCTTAAATTCCCTTTTTTGTAAATCAGCTCTAGTACTGACCTTCAGAAAGCTATTACGCCATTAGATGATATCTAAAGTACATAACATGTGGAAACCCTGGAAAGAGCTAAAGTGACCCTAATCCAAGATACTTCCATTATTTCTAGGAATTATCCATAAAGCAGTAAATCAGCATTATTCCCTAACTCCATCAGTAGTAATGAAATATTAAGAACACAGAAACATCTTGACTGGACCACCTACCACTACGTACATTATTGTATCAGCAGAGTGTGTAGCTGCACTGTGGCATAGCAAGTCGAGCTCTGGATTAAGTATAAAAGACAATGGCTAAAGGTGTCATAGTGTGTATGTGATTCACTTCATGGTGCTTCCCCTCGTGCAGAGCTCAGTCTGGTTCAGGCTCATATATCCATACACAATGAATCTCTTCTATAATATGTTGCCTCTGTGCTGGAATCCTCAGCCTCTGTAAATATTTATCATAGTGATCCTATGACTCTGGCAGCAGCACTGCGGAGCACTGAGAAGTGCAGGGCTTTATTGGTGTACGAAGACCAGCTGTGGACAGTTCTGGGAAGGTTTGGTGGAAATGTGTGAATAATAATACATTTCATTTATATAGTGCTTTTCTAGATACACAAAGACGCTTACGGTATTTCTGCGCCCGCAGCAGGCCCGGCCCGCAGCAGCACCGATTAGCCCGTAACTTTGTTTACGTGCGTAAGGGCCAGCCTGAGACACAGCACAGCTCTGTGAGGGGGAGGGACGAGACGCAGCTCCTGGAACGCCTGCCATCCTCTTTATGGCCTTCTGACTACTGGAGAGAGGTTGGATCTCACACACACGTTTGTGATGGGAAATACATGATGCAGCTTCTATAAAACGTTTCGTTTTTTCTGTGTTATCAAGTTCATCCTAGATTTTCAAGGTTTTATATTTCATTGGATGATTCTCCCACACAGCTAAGTTTCACACTTATTAGTGAGCCTAAGTGCAAGGTTCACGTCTTCAGATTTCATTACATATTGGCATTGGGGGGAAAAACATAAATATTACAACTTTCAGGCCTGGAGCTACAACATGAATATGAGACATTTTAGAATGGGTTGTTCTTTTGAACATGCAATTTTCATACGTTTTAGCTTAAGGTTTTTTGTAACTTAAAGTGGCACTTTATAGTAACATGAGCTGAAATGGCATGTGTGATGTGAGTCCCTTATAGTGAACCACAGAGACTTATCACCATTTTTATTTTATCAGCTTTACAGATCCTTTTAGCCTCATTACGTTGGTTTTCTAGCCCACAGCTCAGAAAAACCATATCTTCAAAAATAACTACTATCAGTAGTCCACTATTTCCTGCTGAAAGCATTTAGTTGCACAACACATCATAGTGAACTTCAAGTCCACCTTCATTTTGGCAAAGTTTCTTCATTGTTGTTACAAATATAATGTACTTTTGACAAAAACTAGTACAAATGATCTACACTGGTCAAGCAACCCTCAGGAGTCTGCTGTGTTATGGTACAAAAAATTAAGGAAAACCAATGTAGAAAAAAATACATCATAAAGGAGGTAGAATTTGTAAAAACCCCAGAATGATCCTTTAAAAGCACGGCATGTGGTACTGCGTTTGTTCTGGTACATGAGTAAAGTCGAAGTAACGCCAGCAATGATGCATGTCACTAGTCAACTCATTTATTGATCCCTTGCCATCACAGGAAGCTTTATTTATAAGCATTCTGTATAAAACAAATCTAAACTGTGTCTTAAATGTTCAGTATTCCTGTGAACTGGCGTTTCACTCTGTAGCCTCTTACGATAAAGCCTTTTTCCTGTATTCAGAATGTCAGCACATTTCTGTGTCTTGTCATTGTAATATGCAGCATTCTCCACTACTCACTTCATATCCTCTCCCATTTAAAAGGGAATAAAAATAAATGGCTGTTGAAATGGGATTTAAAGCTACGAGCGGCGTGCGCCTGCACTTCAGTTTTAGAATGCGTCTCCGCTTTCTTTTCTTTCCAGACGTGGAGGACAAAAGAGATGGGATGGTCAAAGAAGTTGTGATGAGTTTTGCAGACTCATCGTGTCTGGTCTTGTTTACACTGGGGGGCCATAAGACATATGTCAGCTGACTTTGTCGGCTGCTAAGAGAAGTCCAACTTTACTACGGCACTGAAACTATTGTGCAGCTGTTGAAAGTAAACAAGCTGTCGCCTTCTTTGTTCCTCCCTCTACAGGTAGTGTATTTTGGAGATAGCATGAGGTCGGATATGTTCCCTGCCTGCAGCTTTGGGAAGTGGGAGACAGTGATGATCGTGGAGGAAATGGAGGGGGAGGGCGTCCCGAAGAGTGACGCGGCAATGTCTAATGAGGCCCAAGTGGAGCCGCTGGAGAAAAAGGGAAAGTTTGAGGTAAGTTCACTGAAGCAGCTGTTTCCGTTTAGCAGCGATGTCTGCTGGAGGCTACATTAGCCGCTAAAACCCCATCCAGTTGCATTGTGGGTAATGTATGTGCCAGGTTGTGCAAGGAAGAAGAATGTGTGAAATGAAAAAGATGATATCTGTGGTTCTGCTGCATCGATTTCTATCGTGAGGCTGACAATGTAATAAGGGTGCAATGCTGAATCGGTGGAGCGGTCTTTCTATGAATGACAATATAATATTAGTCCGTGCTGCCGAAAGGTTAAACACGATGCCACCTTCAGACAAAGACATTGATTATGTTTTAACATTATTTGGCCTTAAGAGGAAACAGGCCTATGATCCAGGCTCACAGGGCTGAACTCGCATCACAGAAGTGAACAAGTGACTGTGATCTCCCATTTGTGTCTTTTTATTTACGGAGGGAATTTGTCCAGAGAAGCGGCATCCGTCATTCCTTCTGGACCAGACACTGTTAAAGCAACATCGACAGTTTGCTTGCTGTACTGATCAACCAGCCGTCATTCTTGGGGATTTATACCAATTACAACCTGTTCTTTTTATATCTTTTACCAATGTAAATGAGCTGTGAAAGTACCTGTGTTTTGAATGTTAAATTGTTCCTGAATAATGAACACTGGTTAATAAAAACAAAAATCATCTTTTTTTAATGGCTCATTTTGGAGTAAAACTTTGAGGCAAACTCAAAAGCTACATTAGATTATAAAAGTATGTTTGAAAATCATCTTTGTATGGGTAATGTCAAACAAGCATGGGGACATCTTATTTTGAGAACTGAAAACCGATTCAGAACAACCAAATGATGTGGACATTTTTATGACAAATTTAAAATAGGGCCACCAGGAACACAGAGTGACGGCCCTCATGATTGTTCTTTAGTTATTAAATCATCCAACGCTCCCGACCCAGTCGCTGGCAGACTTTAGCCGCTGTAGCTAGCTTATTAAGATAACTTTAGCTCTTTGAGTTGAAATGCTGTCTTTTAATGTTTCGAGCTGACTCATATTAATACAGAAATCTTGTAAAAAGGTTTTTAAATATGCATTTGATGGCTACATAGGCTATGTGATATAGAGCTGATCATTTTCATAATCGATTAATCGTTTGGTCTATAGACACAGCACATTTCAGAAAATAGTTTAAAGTGTCCATCCCGGTTTCCATCCCCAAACACAAAGATCTTCATTTTAATATGATATAAAACAGAGAAAAGCAGCACATCTCCACATTTGAGAGGCTGAATTTTTGCATGAAGTTTTACTTAGCCATTTATGAGATTATCAAAATAGTTGCCGATTTAATAGTGAAATAACCGTTGAAGCTCTAATGTGATGTCATTCTAAAGCCTGAGGGACATGAGGCCGGGCTACATGTCCCCGGCCAAGGGTCCGCATCCTCACCCAGTAATGATCCACTCAAGACATGGAAATAAAGACACAGCTGTTCCTGTGTGGCCGTTCAGAGCTAGCTGGTCCGTATTTTACTTTATATAAGTAGTATAGTATACTGGTATTATAAGTACACATTTTCTGTGGAGCATACCAGCGTTTGGATGCTTACGTCTTTGTGTTCTTTTAAACAGGATGTTTTCTAAAAAATGAAATGACGTTATGTTAGTCAATCTAGCTGAATGAGAACAACTTGACGGACACAGATGAAATCTTAAAGATGATGTGAAAGATGAATGTTTTTTACAGTCTTCCTCTTCTTGTGGCTTCCTTTTCCTTTATCAGCATGATCTCAAATACCCAATGTGATGGTACAAGACAGCAGCACCGCCGTGCTCGGATTCCCATGAATGCATTAACTGACATACTACAGAGGAGGCAGTAGGAAGATTTAATGATGCGTTTGATTCCTCTCATCTGTGTTGAATTAGCTCAGAGGTTTGTGCTTCAGCATGCTGCGAGAAACTCCCCATCCTCCTGTTCTTCGCTTCCTTCTCAAATATTTAAAAAATAAATAAATATTTAGAAAGATTTGGTACAAATCTCCATGACAACACTTTCAGAGGTTTTTTTTATCCTCTGAATACCATGTAACTGGATGACATTAACTGATAATGTGCAAAGCTGAAATGTATCATCTTGGTTTGTGAGGTTTGTATCTTATCACATCGTTCTTTAAACACCACATCCTGCTCATCAGCTCATCAGGATGTTGTATGAGTGATTATGGGTCACAGAGCAGGGGATTTCTCAGAAATTATGAATCACCCAGTAGCCAAAACAGCGCTCAAAGCTGCTTGGGTGAAAGCCAGTTTGAAGTCTGGCTGTATTGCGGAAGTGTGGAATTCCCAGCTCCTTTTATCAGGTCTGCACATGTCTGATAATGATCTGAACACAGTTACATAGTTTGGCTTGTGTGGACTTTCTCTACAGGAGCAGGGCATGAAGTCTCCCTCTGATGTGTCCAAGCAGTGGGGCTCCTACTTTGTGGACTCGCATAGAAGCGGAGGAGGTGACGAGGAGAGCCAGAAACTGACCTGGTGCTGCCACTGCATTCACAAATACAGCACCATGGCCATCCCTAGTGTTGAGCACATAGCAGGTATGTGGCAGGACACAAATGACAGACAATGTCACACATCTGCAGGGGTTTGATGGAGATAAGAAAGCAAAAGAAAAAGCTGCAAATAATAAACATTTTAATTTAAAGAGCCCTTCTCTAAAAAAATTATACAAAGTGATATACAACTTAAAAAAACAGACTACAATAAATGCATAATAGAGTATAGAATAAAAATGGTTACATAAGTTATAGAAGAGGAGAAAATAATATTAACTCAAATCGGGGTAAACTACATATTAAAGTGGACACTGGCTTTAATTAAATACATCTTCTCAGGGAAAATCAGGAATAAAGATTTAGCTCCCCCACAAGCCTGTGGTTTCTAATGCAGAGCAGTGAACAAAGGATTGTTTTCACTACACTGATACTTATACCCTCAGCTTATAAACATTGTGACAAAAACAAAACTCCTATTTTATTGTCTTCAACCAAACAAAGTCAATATGTCTGCCAGGTATGTAAATGCAAACATATGTTACATGACTACATTACAATACAGAACATGACTGAATCAAAGTGTAAAAATTTCAACACAGACACATTCACACAAATAAAAAAGGACTGAACAGATGCAGATGTGCTGCCAAAGATAGAAATCCCTCCCCAGGTAAAAGTGTGTAAACCCGTTCAGAATAGCCACGTTAAAAAGTGTGTTGAAAAAGCTTCCAAAATAGAAATGAGGATTTTTAAAGCAGAAATGCAACATGTACACAAGGCAAGACTAAAATGTAGTGTAGAAAAAAGAGTTTTACCAGAAAAAAAAAATGTTTTCTGTTGACAAAAAGGGGAGACAAAATATAATAGACTTTTCATTTTTCCATATCAGGACCACACAATGAGCACAAACTAACTTACTGGAGTTAAAGGTTTGGGGAAAAGAAACCAGGTGATATTGTAGCTGGACTTTACTGAAATGTTCTAAACTAAAAAAGACTAAAATGTCAACAGCTTTCATTGGCTGAAGCTATACTAAAATAGTTTGTTTTCTTCGACTGAGACTAAGAATAAAGAAGGAAGAGGTTAACTTAATACAGCAAAGACTAGAAGGACGTTTGACACAGGACTAAGACTACATTTAAAAAACAATGTAAAAACGGACTAAATATAAACAGTCTAAAGGATAATGTAAGATGAAAGGCCGAGCGACTAGCCTGCCATCATAGAGAGGAGCAAGGCCTTCGAAGGCTGGTGTTGGACTCAAGTACATAAGTAGTTATGTGAACAAAAAAGAAAACTTGACAGATGATTTCAAATTCTGCGTACTTTCTTGTCTCCACACACCTGCCCTGACTGCGTGAAGCAGGTGTGGAGATGGAGAGGGAGGATTTTGAATCCTCTTTTAATGGTCACACACATGTGCACTGCACAGCACACACAGTGATGTTTAGACTCTGCATATAACCCATCCTAGTATTAGTAGCAGTGGGCAGCTACTATACATCAGCAGTGCCCCGGAGGTGAACCAGCTCCTCTCCAGGTACCAGTACCACACTCCTTACTTGCTCCGTTCGGGGACTTGACCCTCCAGTTCCCAAACCGAGTCCCTACGGACTGAGCTCCTGCTGCCCCCCCATCACAAACACAAACAGGACCGTCAGGTTTGCAAAGTTACAAAAAATGTCAGATGCAGTTCCGATGTTGGAAAGCACTTCTTTTGAAGCACAGTGCCCTTTTCCTCTGCCAGCCTTTCTGGAGTGCAGCAGAGACAAGTGGTTGGGGAAGAAAAGGTGGTTAGAATGAGCCACTCAGGAGGTCGAAAGACAGATGAAATCATTGACTTTTAACACCATTAAGAATACCTCTATGTGTGTCTGCTCATGAGGGTGGGTGTGTTGGTAAGTACTGCGTCACGGTTCTCTTGACCTTTTGTAAGATACCTACAGCAGCTGTGATTGAAAGAAGAAAGCTGAACAAAGTATCTGCGCTGCACTGGGTCAAGAATCTACTGTAGGTGTTGGTGGTGGTGCTCTTTAAGGATATGGCAAGTAGTGGAGTAAACAAATATTAAATCATAACATATGTTCCCTTTTAATCTTAGACTGGATCTCCATTTACATGTTAAAATTAGAAACATTTTCAGGGTTCTGTTTCCTCCCACGCCACTTTGCACGGCTGTTATTTGTGATTGTTTTGTGCCAGAGTTGTCTCTTAGGAGGCAACAGATCAAAATCAAATAAGTCAACAGTCTCCGGCGTGATTAATACCTGCTGTTTAGAACAAAGGAGGCTTTTCCACTGAATAATAAATCATTACTCTTTAACATTGGCTTTTGCTTTCAGCAGTGGTGCATTAAAATACAGGTGGCCTGCACATGTACTGGATAACCTGCCGTTGACTTTCCTGTTTTTACTCTTTCTAGATCTCCCTCTGGATTACAAGTTCCCCAGGTTTTCTCCCGACAAACCCTGCCCAACCGGCTACTACCCCAGGCCCCCGGATTCTTTGCTGAAGAGGTGCGAGAGTCTGTCGTAAAAAAAAAAAGGGAAAAAGAAAAAGAAAATGTCCTCCCTTACCCCTTTGCCTCAGGAGAGGAATGTGCCTCCCTTTTTGCCTGTAGTTTCCCACCTGACCCGCCGCCCTCTGTGGAGCACGGGAAGCATACACTCCTCACCCATTTAGAGAAACCATGTGAATGCAAGCCACAGTATCTCTGTAATAACACCTACATTTGAACGTTGTTTCGTGGTTTAGTGTACCGTACACGTGGAAATACGACAAAATAACTGTGTGCGTGCGTGTGTCTGCATACAGTAATAATAGGAAATGTAGTGTTTTATTGTTTCATGTGTGAGGCCCTCATTATTTTCTATGGTAGATTGTTTAAAAACTGAATTCTCTGAACTTTTCCAAAATAAAGTGAACATTTGAAGTGAAGTGATTACCTCAAGAACGTTCTCTACGGTCAGCTGTACGCAGATGGTCACAGTGTGTTTGTCCCTAAAAATCCTTTGGAGTCATTGCGTCAGTATTTCTGTATAACACTGTCATTGTGAAGTTCTCTTTTCTAAATAAAGTTTCACTGTATGCATTCTAGGAACCATACCATTAGGTTTATGGTCCACTGTTTCCCCTGTGTTAGTTTTGTAGAAAGTGTTAATCTTCAGGTCATTGTTGCTGGAGAACTGGCACAATGCTGTCCTCTGTGTTGGCTGTCTCACAAAACACAACTTTGGGAAACACTTAATAATAATAATTGATGAAGACTATGCTAGGTGTTCTCTGTATTATTTTTGGTGCAACGGTGACATGTGCTCTTTGAGTGATTGTGTAAAAACATTGACTACTCGTGCTTCATTCATATGCAGTACCACATTGAGATATGCCTACCGACTTCTGAATGGTGATTTTGTCGGTGTGCATATGTAATATTTAAACAAAATCTGTGGAAGTTCGCTCGTTTCTCTCACGTCACTGACAATTGATTTCAGATTAATTTCTGTGCATCTGGGAAGTGTTTAGCCTAGCTTAGCACTGGACCACTGTTAGCATCAGTCCAGTGAGGAAAAATACAACTTGCAACAACTCCAAAACTTAAATGTTACGTCTTGATATCTAGCAAGCTTGTCAAAAAACAAGAGTAAACTCCAAGAGCCAGTTGAGTTTATTTGACAGCAGAGTTGGGACTGTGTGCAAACTAAAGGTTATTGGTCCACTTGGTTCATAGTAACTGAGAACCAACGTGGGAACCCATGCGTGCCAGGTCCAAATGATTCTTATTCGGTCTCATCCCATTGCTCTTGGATCTGCATGTCAATATTTCTAATACCTAACTGGATCCACGCTGACTCAAAATAGGCTATCAACTATTTTGATCAGTTCAGGTCGACTCCATTTCGGCTCAGTTCTAATTATCCTTGGCTCTATTCTGAATGTTTGCGGGTCACATCCGACTCTTATTGTGAAAATGAATTGGTTTTAAATTTATATGGTTTTAAATCATTTGAACAACGTCAGCAAACAGCTTTTCCTATGTTAGCTTCTCAGATGGCTTGGTGTCATCTGTTCAGCATATAGCTAATTTACTTCATTTTGCGTTAGCACAGGGAATAACAATGGGCTAGGATGCTAACAGGCAGACCAGAGTGGCTTGTAGCCCTTGTGCACTGTACATTTTAGTTTCAGAGAGATCGTTACATTCCTAATACCTACTTTTATTCTGTCTAAACTGTAGATTGAGTTTTGAATAAAACTCTGTGTACGGTCACTGCACTTAGCTGGTGTTGGTCACAAATATTTTTTAGTTTCAACGTTTTACATAAACAATACAAAATATAGATAAAATGAGTTTGGAGGTTATTTTAGAAGTACTTTTTTTGGAGCCAGACTAGCTTCTTCGCTAGCTGCTAGCTTGTTTGCTAGATCATTTCTTTTAGACTTTGTGCTAAGCTAGGCTAAACATCCCTGGCCAATCTCTATGTTACCCCCACACAGGTGATACTGCTTTCAATGTTCTCATCTGGCTCTGAGTAGGTCATCATACAAGAGGATTTCCCAAATTACCTTTTAGATGACCATCATTTCACGAATAAAGAGAGAATATGTTGACAATAAGCAGCACATAGCTGTCAATAAGTAGGTGAGAATGGTCATCCAAAGGGAATTATTACTGTTGCTGTGTGTACACGTTTTCGGTATACAGCTGTGGTGATTGTACTTTTACTTTCCTCATCTGACCTGGAAAATTTGACATGCACATTTGCCTTATGTTGGATTCATTTGTGGTCTTAAGTTTTTGAAAACACAGGGAAAGTTACATTCTGTGTTCCAAGTGTTGGAGTACTGTCAATGAAATAAAATGTTCTACAGTTTTCTTCCATGGGGTTTTCTCTTTTTGGGTTTTCTTTGCAAACTTCAGCAAACAAAGACCATGTTCTGTACACACACACACACTGACATCCAATGACCCTCCAACCACAACGGTATACACACTGCTGTCTACTCAACAGTGAAGTAGACTTTTAAACTGCACAACTCGACCACTTGTATACATAGTTAGAATAAGCATTAGCTACTTGAAGTACAATGTAACTAAACCCTTACTACTCCTTTAAAGTATTAAGCACGCCTATGTTGGGTACACTGCTGCTGCACACTGAGGATGTCAGCCACATGGTACAAGAATGACATTCAATAGCGTTGAGAGTTAACTAAAGCTGTTTTCTACTAAAGTAAAAGATCTTACTTTTCTGTGCACCAGACAACATTAATCATGAAAGACGATATTTATTGAGACTACTTCTGCACTGCGGTCACTATGGTCACAGGTAACAATGATGCTAAATGCTAAATTGCTGTGGCAGTATATTGGATTAACATAGGGTGTGTTTTACTGCCTATAAATATAACTTCTCATTTGTAAGAGAGAGAATCTGTTATTTACTCTCTCTCTCAAAGTTGTATTGTCTTAGTTTAAGGATTTGGAAATGTCTTCAAAACAGAAGTAGCCTTTTTCAAGTGTTGTCAAGTCATTTCTATTTTGTTTTTTTGGAAAAAAGGAGCTTATACCAGTCACTAAATATTTCAATATGAGAAATAATGAGGTACAAACTGGAGCTAGCAAGGAGCAAAGAGCTACATAGACAAATGTCAAGTATTAATGCTGTAAGGTGATTTATGACGTCTTAAATACTAAGTCAGGAGACTGCAGTACCACACAGTCTGTAGCTCCAGAGAACTTTTCTTTACCTTTCCTAACTTTTCATGACGTTACCTGTTAAACTGTGAGTGAGAGTGAGGAAGGAAGCCACTTCATTCTCTCTCCCTCTCTCTCTCTCTTTTTCTCTCTGCCTCTCTCTATCTCTCTCTTTCTCTCTATCTGTCTCTCTCCCTCTCTCTGTCTTTCTCTCTCTCTCCCTCTCTCTTTTTCTCTCCATCTATCTGTATCTCTCTCTCTCTGTCTCTCTCCATCTCTCTCTTTCTCTCTCTCTCTCTCCCTCTCTCTCTCTCTTTTTCTCTTTCTGTCTCTGTCTCTCTCCCTCTCTCTTTTTCTCTCTATCTCTCTCTCTCTGTCTCTCTCTCCCTCTCTCTGTCCTTTTCTCTCTCTCTATCTCTCTCTGCCTGAGTCTCTCTCCCTCTCTCTCCCTCTCTCTCTTTCTGCCCCCCCCCCCCCCTTTTCTGGATGGAGAGAGTGTGCTGGGAGTGAACGTAGGAGTGGTTTGTGATTGAATTACTAACTTTTCATTTTGCTTACTAACCCGTTAATGTTGTAAATAGTGTGTGTAGTTGTATGAGTGTCACTGTTGGTGTGTGGTGTGTTTGTGTGTGGCACCGCCACCAGCATGGCGTTCTAAGTGTCCCCGGGGGTCAGCCATGTTCGGTGAGGATCGCAGCCTGGCTGTGGGGGAGTTAGTGCGCCATGGCCGCAGGTGGTGGTTTGTTGACAGCAAGTATTGTGGTAAACGAGATGTTCGTTTCCGTGTCAAGAGCAACAACATCCCACCGTTCATCCGGGACAAGTGTTGGGGGAGCTGTCTCCCTTCAGGAAGCTGCAAGTCTCCTCTGTTGAGACATGTTGTGTCCCACAGGAGACAGGGACTCATGATACTCAACAAGGTTTAGTGTTCAGTCCCAAAGCAGACGAGTTCACTTAGGTTGTTTTTGTAAATTCTGGAACATTAAAGTGCTTTGGGAAGGAGGGGCACATAGTGAGAGCCTGCTCAGAGAAGAGCCAGAAACAGAGGGAGGAGGCGCAGGGACAAACTGAGGAGCAACACCTAAACCTAAAGTTTGGGAGGGAGGAAGAGGAGGAGCAGGAGGAGGAGGTTGAAGAACAGGGGGAGTTGGAGGAGGAGGAGGGTTGTATTGAAAACAGCCACCCTCCTACCGACTTACAGGCTTCTATTGGACCGAAGCAGGAACAGCTGTACAAAGTACAGCAAATAAAAAGATTCCTGAAGAACCCTAAAAACTACAAAAATGTGAAAAAATTAAGACCATTTTGAAAAACTAAAAGTTTAGGGTTAGGGGTTTAACTCGATAAGAGCGCACATGAACATGAGAGGGAAAGAGGGTTCAGGGACCAGAAGTATTATAGAGTAAAGAAAATGGTCCCTAGAATCCAAATAGAACTTTTACATGAAGAAGAAAAAGAGAACATGGAAGGCAGCCTGTCTGCTGGCTGTAATGTGTTTAATCTGTGTGCCTCTCCTCGCATCTCATTTTGTCAGAGTCATTTTAAAAGATCCACTCTAAATATTAATGGAGCTACAGACGTGGCGAAGAGGTTTTTAAAACTGAAAAGAATAAATGTAGCAATGGTACAGGAAGCGCACAGCGACACTTTAAACGGGACAGACTGGAGGAGGCTTTGCTAAAAACTTTATACCCAAGTCCCACACAGGAAAGAGGAAAGAGGCAGACTGAGCTTTTTAACCTGTTTTCATTAACATATACGCTCCAAACTCAGGACCTGCCAGAGTTCACTCTTTAACTGAGCTCAGTGCTGTCCTCAGAAGAGTTTTTATTTTTAGAAACTGCACACAGAATGATGTACTGGACAGAAACATGGAGAACCTCATGCTGCTTCTAGAAGAGAAGCATCAGCTGACCATGAATCAGCTGATGGAAACTCAGTCCATCAGATATATGAAGAGAACGTCATGCACAACAGAGATCGTACACATGGGTCCACAGGAGGGGAAGCTTTCATCGATGGCCAGGTTATACAGGTTTTATTGTTTTAAGCACCATCTTAATAGTTTTAATGGGTGCACAATATTGCCTGTTGGCTTTTCAGACCTTTTCTTGTGATGCTTTTATTGCAAGCATTAAGATTACGTCTGCATATTGGCATTTTAACACTGCTCTGCTTTTAGACACACAGGTGGGAAAGGTTTCACAGGTAGGAAGGGGGATTTTAGTACTTTGAGGCGGTGGTGGGATTGTGGGAAAGTTGACATCAAGCATCTTTGTCTACAGTGTACTCTCAATGTTCCTCGAGACATCACCGAGTCTATGAGAGATCTGGAGATCGACATAGTGGAGCTGCAGAGTTCTGCAGTCCACAGGAAATCGAGGCTGCATTGAAGACCTCAGGTCTAAAAAAGCCGTCTTAGCAGACCTGCTGGGCTCAGGAGCACAGGGGCGCTGGTCTGGTCCCGGTTGCAGAGCGCTGCTCTAATGGACTCCTCCACAAAGTGCTTCTCCTGCCTACAGGACGAACTGGAGGCCTGACTCACTGCTCTGTTTGGACTATAAGCTTCTGTCCAAAGTCCTGTCCTCCAGGCTGAAGAAGGTGATGGACCCAGACCTACTGTGTGCCCCGCAGGTCAATTGTTAAAAACGTGTCATTCATTTGGGATATTTTGGAACTCTCTGGTTCATTGGGCTTCGACACTGTTCTGGTT
>CALSBV010012138.1:895605-912782 GCA_943590825.1 Bovichtus diacanthus
GAGGGAGAAAGAGAGACAGAGAGAGAGGGAGAAAGAGAGAGGAGAAGTAGAGAAAGAGAGAGAGAGAGAGGGAGAGAGACAGAGAGAGAGAGGGAGAGAGAGAGTTCCAGTACATACAGACTGGAACTTTACTTGTTAACTATAATACATGTGATGCAGTTTCATATTCAAGAAGAATATGGAACATCAGGCTGACAGATTTTTTTGTTTTGATGAACTCATAGTTCTATTATTTGACAGTATGTATGTGTTGGTGGAGCAGCTCCAGTGCAGCTGCTGCTTTAAACACAAGTGTTGCTGTAGCTTCACGAGGAGCAGCATTTATCTTCAATAACTACACTCAACATTGCCTCTCTCAAACTCCTGGCTCCTCTCCTTTGCTCTAATGCTGCTTTTAATTTGAAGCGAGACTACATACCTATCCCACCTCACATGAATGCACCTCCCCCACAATTGAGCTGTCAGCCTGTGGGAAACATTCATTACTGACTCCTGCCCCCAAATATAAAATCGATGATAAAACAAATGACCCGCTCCCGGTCAGTTATTTTCAAGATCCTTGCAGTTGTACTCCATTAACTGTGTGTGGCGTTGTGATGTGCAGACACAGAGAAGGAGCAGAGAGTCCACGAGCGTGGTTGGAAATAAGAAATCCCTTGACCTTTCACATTCCTCTGGACTGTGTGGTGAATGAGGGATCTGTGTCCAGAGTCAGCACCGGGCTCACACCATGGGAGACAGCAGCCTTATCCCCTCTGCTAGTCATTAGGCAAGCTAGCCACATTATTAGACTGTGGGAAAACAGTCCAACGTAGCTAAACCAGAGAGTTACTGTATACTATGTGCATAAGACATAGTTTGTATGGTTTCTGTTTTCCTTTCAATGTGGGTTTATGCAACGATTCTTTTTTTTTTGACGTCTTTAGTATTTCAGTAATTGCTGTGGTGTATTTGTATGTGTGTCATCTTTTTCCTTGGAATTTCTCTTGATGACCTTGTAGTTTCAGTACATGGTACTTCCTTTTTTTTTTTTTGTCATAGTGTCAGTCATTACTCCTGCTAACTAGCCGGTTTACTTTAACTAACAAGCAGCTGCTGTACAGCTGAAAATCCCCCAAAAATCATCATTGTCTACGTGTCAGAGCGTTTATCCCTGTACATATGTACTTTATATATATGTATATATATATATATATATATATATATATATACATATATAGTTCAGTTTGCAGCAGTGCCAAGAAGCTACCCAGCACCAAACCGCAGACAAGTCCACAACTAGCTGGTGAAGCCCAACATTTAGCTACAAAAGCCAGATAATGTGTGGTTAGTGGAGACCGAAATATTTCTCAGGCTGTGGCAGTCCAGGGCACTGACAAATTGTGTTTATTTTTCCCAGAAAGCTGTCATAAGAATTGAATTGAATAAAATATTTCTACTTTTGAGGAAAGTACTGAAGAGGCTCTCAGGCTGCTCTGAAGTGTGGCCGTGGACTGTGTGAGCGCTGGTAAAGCTCTGTTTGTGTAAGCATGGTCTCTAGTGCGTGCCAAGAGTTCCTGTTTGATGGTATATAACTGCTCTATGTACGCCAGTGGTCCCCAAGCCCAAACCAAACAATGTTGGGGACGCTGCAGTGGGCGGACCCACTTGGCTGGGCCGGTGCTGGCCAGTTACCGCCGATGGCCAGTTCCTCAATGAACTGTGGCTGGAGTGTTTATGTGGTTGCTTGTTCTTATAGTACAGACTATGTGTGTGATCCAGTGTGTATGAGAGAGTATACATGGGGTAGTGTGCCATGTGGTGTCATGATTTCCACATGTGGAAGGTTTCTTAGGTAATAGACTGTGAAGACGTTGTTGGCTGTAATGCTGCTTTCTGTATTAATTCCATTTGTGACATAACACACGCGTACTATAAAACACAGAGCCCTGATCACTTTGTAAGGCTGGACCTCTCGTTTTAAGTCCTGGCGTCAATACATTCCCAATAAGCGAAGCACTTTCATGGCACTGCGTGCAGAGAGGATCTCTGCTGTCCCATTTTGTACAAAACAGTGGAAATCTATTATCGGCCAGGTATGTTGTAAAATATTTGTCTGCAGCTTTTCTGATCGAGGCCAGGTATTTTTGATGAGGTTTTTATTGAGAACCTTTTAAAAAATATATGAAAACAGCTTTGTAATCAAATGAAATGTATCCATACAGAAACATTGTAATTCCCCTTTATGCCTCAAATGTACTTCTCCTCTGCCTTTAACAGAGTAAATGATCAACCGTAAATGGTACGAAGAGAAACAGGAACAACAGCGTGTTCTGTCTAAAGATAGCTGAACTCAATGTGTTTTTGGCATTTGCCATCTTTTCGCTGTTTCTTGTAGTTATATATTTTAATAGAACTGTGGCTCTTTCTAAATGTGGTACATGGATCATCCTATAACAGCATGCTCTTATATACAATTCATACCTACTCACACAAACTCAGAGCCCTCCTGCCAAATATGGTACTATTTTAGCCATAACTGGGGCTATGGCAGCATTATAACATAACTGGCCATAACTGTGTGAGTCAAAGTGTGATGTGTTTGAGATGTTGGAAATGTAATCCATACACAACGGAATGTGACGTCCTGCCAAAATCAGATCAACTGTCAGGTTACTACCAAACGTCTGTTTGGACAAAACTATGTGCACATGTGGATCTTGAAATATTGTGTAAAATGTAACAGGAATCTGCCACCAGTGTCCACTGAAGATGCACTTCAAGCATTTCACTTATGAAACAATGGGATGTAAAGCTATCATTTACCTATGGTTAGCTTATTGATTTAAATATGTGAATCTGGTCAACAACTTTACTGCTCTCTGCAAGTTTATTTTCATATCACACTGAAATTAACAAAGAAAACACTACGGTAAATGGTTGTCAGCTATGCGAAGGACCAAAAACATACATATACGTTGGTGCAGCCCTTTGAACGGTTGAGAGTCGGGGAACCTCAGACTGTGTTTAAATTGTGAAACCATCTCCACTCCCTATGTTCCAGGTTACCTCCAGGAAGCCTACCTGTGGACCAAGCAGGTCCTGTCCATCATGGAGAAGTCCATGGTCCTCCTGCAGGATGTGACGGATGGCTCCCTGTATGAAGGAGTGGCCTACGGGACCTACACCACCCGCTCTCTGTTCCAGTACATGTTCCTGGTGCAGCGCCACTTTGCCATCAGCCACTTCGACCACCCCTGGCTCCTGAAACACTTTGCCTTCCTGTACAAGACTATCCTGCCAGGTAACTGTCAATTCACCTGCCTTGGCCAGCACAGTTTTTTACTTTTTTAAAAGCTGTGAAATTTTCGCTGCAATTGATATATTGGGCAGCCAAATTCAGAGCAACCTGTGAGTAAGGGTTAGCTATGATCCCAAAAGTTGGATGTATTAGATTAGACATGAAAACAACCGTAGGCTGCCACACTGAGAAGTCGCTTCTCCTCTGAGCCTATATGGGGTATGCATGCGTGCAGTTATTACCTTTCTGGATGCCTTTCAAAGCTGAGCTGAGACCTGTAGCGATATGTGCTGTCCTGGAAGTTTCGTCTGAAGGTGAGGGGAAGGGCAGCAGCAGAGGAGGGGCCCTAGGTCAGGCTCGGACATTTCACAGCCCCCTGCCAACACTTTCTGTATTGTGGCTGACTCAGAAGGCACCTCTAATTACATCAGCCAGGAGAGCCTTGGATCCGGAACCACAGTAGCAGCATAAATGTGCTGTCCCCCCCCTTGTTTCCTGTCTGCCTCTTCACTATCAACTGCCTAATAAAAATGCCACCAAAAAACACATCAGTTAAAGTGTCTGTTGAAGTACAAGGACTGAATGGAATTGAAGTGTCAGTTGATATAGTAGTGTAACTTACAAATCTGACAAAGTTTAAGCACCCAAAAGAGCTGAAACAGCAGTTGTAAGTGATAAAAGGAGTAATAAGTGGAAGTGCCAAAAGAAATTACTGTCAGGTCACGTGTCAGTTGAAGTATGTGCAGCGTCTCTTTAACTTTAAGCACCGAAATGAGCCAAAGTGTTAGTTGAAGTCCAAGTACTGACTGGAGTAGTGTGTGAGGATACGTATGTGTTTCCTTACAGATGACAGGAAGCGAGTGATAAAAAGAGTGACATAGAGTCAGTTGTGTGAGCAAAATGTAGGCACTGAAAGGAGCTGAAATGATGGTTGTGAGAAAATGTTTGGAAACTGTTTATTTCGACTTGGACATTGCAAAATATCCTCCGTTCCTGTAATAAATATCTTGAAGAATGTGCTCATTATTTAGCCGCGCTCACTGGGATAGTACAAAGAAAGTTTACTTCACACAGTGTTTCTGTTGCAATTTTTGTTTATGATTGTTTTTGCTTGACAAATGATTGACTGTGATTAGATGCTGTAGTTACTAAAGCTGGTTTCTAAGAACTCTCCTACCACCAGAGTGCAAGGTTTTCCTTACATAATTACAGACAGCAAAACAGTGTGAACTATTTGCGCTTGGTTTGGGACTGAGCTGGGTCACAGCTGAGGGGACTGAGGTTCATGCTGGGGGGGGCACTTTTGTTACATACCGTGACTACAGGCCAAATGTTTAGTGCTGAGCTCTGTGTGGTAGTGTGTTGGAATTTACAAAGAAGCTGTTGTTCGAAGTGATATTTTCATCGGCACGTCAAACTTCAAAATCAGTCAATGCATCAGCATTTTATTTATAAGGTTATCAAATATTTCTGCACGACACCTGTATGAGCGGCCACCACTGAAGTTGTTCTGTCTGGGTTTTCTCATCAGGATTTCAACGGACTGTCGCCATTGCAGATTCTAACTACAACTGGTTCTACGGGCCAGAGAGCCAGCTGGTCTTCTTGGATCGCTATGTGTTACGTAATGGCAGTGGAAACTGGCTGGCAGATCTGATTCATCAAAACAGGGTGATGGAGGGGCCGGGGCAGGCTGGAAAAGGCCAGCGATGGTGTACTCTCCACACAGAGTTCATCTGGTGAGCTGCTCAATTTGGTTTCATAATAGGAAATATATGACAGCGATTTCTTTCAGTTTAGAACCTTAAGGGGAAATCCACTCAAAAACGACTCCATCTATTGGTAAAGTCATTTGCATATTTTGCATTCCTCACATTTTGGGCTACATTTCTTATACCCGATGACTTACCATGGTCCAGATATTTGAATCTAGGGATGCACCTAATGATTATTTTATGATAGATAATTGAATGGTCAATTTTTTTTTTAAATGAGTCATTTAATCTACAAAATGTCAGAAAATAATGAGAAATATAGATAACAATTTCCCATCAATTCTCAAGAAATTGATTACTTTACTGATTGTTTCAGCTGAATTTGCATCCCAGCTTTATCCTCTAAAGACTGGAAGCAGAGGAGACAGCGAGCCTGGCTCTGTTCAAAGTTTAAAGAATCCTCCTACCAACAAATCTAAAGCTCAGTAATTCACACTCGAAAGCAGCAGAGCTGTTCTCTTAGGGTTGTCAAAAGGCATTCTGGGTAAACATAGGGAATCACATAAGCATGGTACATGTAAATGAGGCAGGTTGAGAAAAAGTGGGAACCCAAAAATGAAAATTGCAACATGTCATCTCTAAAGACCATCTAGAAAACCTTTAAACTGATAACAATTGCCATCAATGGTTGCTTTTGATTGTGTCCATATTGGTAATTTATTTATGTATTCTGCAGGTATGACCCAGGACTGTTTCCCAAGCCTCCGTCAGATTTTGGAACATCCAAACTCCACTACTTTGAGGACTGGGGCGTGGTGACGTACGGCAGTGCTTTACCTGCAGACACCAACCGCACCTTTCTCTCCTTCAAGTCAGGGAAGTTGGGGGGACGCGCCATCTTCAACATCGTTCACAGAAACAAGTACAAAGAGTGGATCAAAGGGTGGAGGAACTTTAACGCTGGCCACGAGCACCCTGATCAGAACACTTTCACTTTTGTGCCCAATGGTGTCCCGTTCATCACAGAGGCATTGTATGGACCCAAGTACACTTTGTTGAATAATGCGGTGTTGTTTAGTTCTGCAGTCTCAGGGAGTTGCTTTAAGCCGTGGGCTGGACAGGTTACGGAAGCCTGCGATTCCAAGTGGTTGAAGTACAAGGTGGGGCTGGCAGCTGATGCCCAAGGCAGAGTCGAAGCTGCTATGGAGAAACAGGGAATGGTCTTCATCCGTGGCGAGGGACATTCCGCTTATAATCCAGAGCTGAAGATAAGGAACTTCCAGCGAAACCTGCTCCTTCTTCACCCACAGCTCCTGCTCCTCGTGGATCACATCCACCTGGACCCAGACAGCCCGACCAGGGCCATGAGTGCCTTCTTTCACAACACGGAGCTTCCATTCCAGAGTACAAAGATAGATGGTGTTCATGGAGCGTTTGTATCACACGGTGAGGATAAATATAAGATGTTCTGGATGGATGACACAGGCTACAGTAACAAAGGAGTGGTAGGTTACTGGAATTACCCTCGAGGGTACCCGTATAATGGCTCGAACTATGTGAACGTCACAATGCCATTGAGGTACCCTCACACCAGGGTGGCCTACATTTTCTATGGACCAGGCGTGGATGTACAGAGCTTCAGCCTGCGTGGCGACGACCAGAGAGTGGATATTTACCTGGCCACCAAGGATCACACTTACACTATCTACCTGCTGACCGGAGAGGTCACCAGCAAGCCTCTCTTTGCCATGGTGCTGCTGGACCACAAGAAAATCGTATTTGAGAAGGCGGCGGCTGCGGAAGACAGCTCACCTGAGGAAGTGGAGGAATATGTCAACGTGATGGATGACAACCTCCAGCACGTCAAGCCCGTCTTCCAGCAAATGGAGAGACACATCCTTGGACGGGTTCTCAACACTGCCAGCTTCCGTAAGACTGCAGAGCGCCTCCTGCAGTTCTCCGACAAGAAGAAGACAGAAGAGGTCATCGAGAAGATGTTTGCCATGTCGAAGAAACAGGGCAAGGGTAAAGGGGGGAGGAAAGTGAACCTTGGGGAGAAGCTATCCGAGAGTCTACCTGACATTTTCGCACAGATTGAGGTGAATGAGAAAAAGGTGAGACAGAGGACTTCTAAGCGTACATATGAGGACAGTCCAGAAGAGGGAGAGGGAGACTCGCGGGCCTTCATGGATTATACAGATGGCCGCAAAAACCGAAAGGGGGCCTTTGTCAAGGGCCGCAAATTTAAGGAGGTTCACATGGTGGCCACGGCAGGGAGCGAGGGTCTCTCCACCACCGCCTCCTACATAAGACTATTTCTCCTCCTGAACACTGCCACCTTCTTTTTGCTGCTGGCTGTGTTACTGACTCGCTTCCAGAGAGGTCGAAGTTTGCACACGCAGAGGTGTTTCTACACCATCCTTCTGATCGACTGCTTCATCTTACTGTACCTCTACTCCTCCTGCTCTCACACACAGTGTTAACATCATAACCTACAGATCCAAAGACCTGTTGTTCATGGTTTACTAGATGCTGCACCCCACACCTCAGTCTGAGCCGGATCTTATGACACAATATTCGGGAAACTTTTCGAAGGAAAAAAATTTTTCTGAGATTTCGAGAAGAAATCATAAAATATTTCAAATAAAAATAGTAATGTTGTAATAATAAAGTTGTGACTTTACAAGAAAAAAGTGACAATGTTTTAACGATAATGTCATAATGTTATGAGATTCTTATTTAAATATCTGCTTGTCTCATAGTCACATGCAGTCTGTCAGTCTTCACTTGTCAAATGAAGAATGCGAATGAGCTGAAGTTATAGGTATATTATAATATAGTATAGTACATATTATTTAGATTTAAGGACACAAAATGAAAGTAATGACATCATGTAACAGGATGTTACATTTTTGTACATGTCTTATCTCATAATATTATGACCTTTTCTATAAATTACAACTTTGTTCTCGTAATATTTTGGCTTTTATTTTCATAACATCATGTTTTTTTTATTTTCGTAATGTCTTTTTTCCCCAAAATTACCACTTTATACGACTATTATGCCTTTTGTTTTCTCAATATGACTTTTTCTCGTAGTTTTATCATTTTCATTATGATTATTGCTATCATAATATTTCTTTTCTAGAACTTAAGACTTTACTCTCCAGTTAAGACTTTTTCTATTTTATTTATATAGCCCAAAATCACAAATTAGCCTCAGGGGTCTTAAACTTAGTAATCTATACGTTACAATTATAAATGATAACTATTACAACTATTATGACAACTTTTTTTCTAGAAATAACTACTGTATTCTCATAACATCCTGACCTTTCCCCCAGAAGAGAGTGTAGTCTTGAAATCTCAGATTATTTTTTTTTAAACTGTGGCCCGAATACTCGTAAGATCTACCTATTGGGTGTTCAGGAAAAACAACTGATTCCAAATAGGAATTGATGAATTGAGATTTAACCAGACCACCACTGATGTAATAAGCTTCTGTGGAGCTTTAGAACCGAGTCTGTGTGAAGTTTGTCCTTTGTAGTCTTCAGAGGTCCTGCCTTGTATAAAAGATCTCAAGGTTAGCCACTATAATACAGTCGCCACGTTTGTCCTGTCTACATAGTTCAAAGAAATACATTTAAATGTATATATGTGAAAGCAAGATATATTTTTTATTGTGTTTTTTTTTTTTTTTTTTACCATTTGTAAATAAAATTACCACATGCATAGGTATGCATTCATCGTGTATTGTGTCTAGTGAATGTGTGAACAAAACAATGTGGCTAAGATGAGCTCCACGCACTGCAACTCAAACACACAGACAGAGAAAACATTTTCACACCTTTGGCACATTACATTTAGAAGAAAAGAAGTCCAACTATCAATCCAGGAAGGAAGAAAAGGTCCAACAGAACACAATGGTGTCAAACCTGACAAATACGTTGACCCCTCATTCATAGAGAAAAAAGCCTGAAAAGCACAGGGGTAAGTAATGGAATGAATGTCATCTGAATTCCATGTACATGATGACAGAGTTAGTCATGTGAGGGTGAAAAAAACTGCATTCACAGTATAACACCATATCTATTCAATGTGGGTTCACACTGAACGATGCCCAATATATCTGATTTGAGTGTACCACGTGTGATTATGACTTGGATGTGGACAGGAAAGCTCAATAAGTCAGAAACTTGTACTTATAACAACTCCAATATGACATCAACGCAACATTAATATCCCCCAGAAACTTATTTTGTGTTTTAACTTAGTTCAGTGTGTGTTTTCTGTATTTCCATTTCTTTTGTTATTCACATCAGTAAATGTCTTTCAAAATGTGTTTGTGCTTTACTTATTTGCAGCATTTAAATGGGGAGTAGATGTTTTCTTCGTTAGCTAGAGTTTTCTTAAAGGTTGCCGTTATTTTTTAGTTTTCTAGACCCAAACCCCCAATGTGTTAGTCTGTCTCTTAATACTTTGTAATGACCTTACCCTGTCTGAGGATCTCTATCAAACTATACGTATATCTTTTCATTTTCTGGAACAGCTGGTCACTGTAGTTTTCAGTAAATGTTCGACGTCCTCCTCAGGACAAACAGGAAAATGTAGTGCATTTGTTGGGCACTGTTTTCAGCAGCGGATTAATCCACATTTGGTGCTTATTATTATTTGGGATTATTTGTGGCACAACAATGGAGCTCTATGGCACAGGAAGAAGATATATCAGGCTGTGACACACACACACACACACACACACACACACACACAATACTTGTTAGTAGATACATCCACTGTTGGTTTGAGACAGGCTTTCCTTTGAATTTATAGCATATTAAGGTCTCTTGGGCATCATACTATAATTTTGAAAGGTATACTATAAAAGATAATATAGTTATCAAGAACAGATCATCAGTCTTCTTTTTTATTATCTATAAACATACTCTTTAACCTTTTTTTTAGTAAACGTTTAAACAATTTACAGGCAAAACCAGTGCAGCATTATAGAATATGCCCTGTCCAAATGTACAAAACTGTTTTCAGACAAACAGAGTAATATTCACTAAGCCTGTATTAGCAGTGATGGATTTGTGAGCAGTGGAATGTGTTATTTATTTAATGCTGATACACATCTGTTGTAACCATACAAGTCTACACAGTCTACTCGAGACACTCGACTCCTCCTTGCCTCGCATGCATCAGCGTGCCTCGGAGCTGTCTTATTTAAATGTTGCTAAATCCACAGGCTCCACACAGTAAATATCCTTGGATAGAAATGATAAACAATATTCAAAAACACACGTAAAAAGAACCAATCAGGCATCAGTACTGTATTATATCACCAACGGAATAAACTCATTTCACAGCACTTTTTTTTTTTTATAAAGAAAAATCATTTCTGTCTACCACTGATTTGTCTTCTTGCTCAGTTTTCTGAGTGAGGGAGTCTGGCTGTGTGCACAGCTCTGGTGTAACAGGGAAGCATCATTAGATGAGAACCTCTGGCCTTTTGTTGACTTTGTGACTTTAAACAGATCCTAACTCACGAGTCACACACCAGTGAGTGAAATGAAAATCATTTATTTCCATTCCTCTCTGCTGTGGGTTGTTTTTTTTTGATTGAGCTGATAATCACTTCCAGATGTGCTGCCCCCTTATATAAAATATGTCCTCTGCTGTCTGTCCTGGTCAGAACACTTGGGGAATGGAAGTGCTAAATGATTTAGTTACTGTGTCTCACAAACAAACAGGCAGAGGTTCGGTTTGTATTTGAATCCAAAACTGATAAACAATGAACCTCATAACCAGGTCAACCATCTTTGATGGCCATTTTGAATGTGTTGGGATATGAAATGCTGTCATCTGCTGGCCATGCAACTGCTCATCTTGTTTTAAACTGTAGAAATGTGTGCTTTACACTCAAAAGAAGAATATATTATCACATGGATCAATGACTACATTTCTTAATTTTTATTAGTACTTCTTACGTAATTTCCTTTCAAAATCCTGAATAAAATATCCATCAATTTTTTTAAATATCACAATATACCTCAATCAAGTCAATTCAAAACAGCATTGCATTGTTTTCTTGTGACATTATTAAATTATTTTCTCAGTTTACTACGTTTCCAGAATTTCTTACTTACTATTTTGGTAAAATACCAAATGATAAAAGTTAGGATCGTGTTTTGTCTCTTACATCCCAGGCATCTTGATATGTATATTGATTTGTATTAGCATTTTAATAGCATTTTAATATATGTATCCTGCCATGTTCACCAGTTTCCTCTTCTTTAATGTTAAGCGTCCATAGATAGCCAGAAAATGATAAGTGAAACTTTCCAAATTTCAGGAATAATAGGCTCTTCCATCCATATGGTGTCGCTGCTCATTTCTGTGTTCGCCTTTGCGTTGTGAAATGAACCTTCTCGCTGACCGTCGACAGTTTGAATAAACTTTATTGCTAGCGGTCTTTGGTAACTTGTGAAACATGGGGGCACGGGTTACGCGTATGTTCAGAAATTTCAACCTAGAAAACCGGGTACACCGAGAAATCTCCAAGGAAAAGCCGCTGGCAGCACCCCGGCACGAGGCCAGCGTCCCGCCCGCCGGCAGCTCTGGAGGTGAGTGTGTGAAAGCTCCGCTAACTTGTGTAACTGTCTCCTCCGGGGATATGCCGGGTTGATTCAGCCTCAGACGTGACATTCGCAGTTAAGCTTTAGAATGAAGCCTCTGGAAAAGCTCCTGTTTTACGAGCCTGTTGTATGTTTGTTTCAGCAGTGGAGACCGTGTCTGTGAACCAGAAGAACGACCCGCTGCTGAGCCTCCTCAAGTCCGTGTATGTGGAGTCCAAGGATCCAGCAGCAGCAGAGGTCAGACTGCCGCACGCACTGTCCTCGCTGTGGATGGAGCTTTATTCCATTTCGCATTAGAAGACCCTATTATAGGCCCTCTGCTTTATATGAGACCACCTCTTATAATGGGATCCTATGTGCTTACTGTATGTGGTTATGTCCTTTTACTTCAGTTTCACCTGCTTTAAATTAGCTTATTTCTCTTAATTATATGAACTTATTTATTTACTTTGGAATTGCACCTCCATCTGTTTATATCAGTGCAGCTTGTTATGTGTGCGCTCATGTTCCTTAAGTTGGCATGTCATACAGGGGGAGCTTGCATGGCCTTCTGGTTGAAAATATATATTTTAAATATTTTAACCTGGAAAGCACTTTGTGCTTAAGCTTGAACAAGTTGTATATGAATACAATTGTGTTATTATTAGGCTAGAGTGAAATGTTAGCCTCTCAGTCTGTTGAAGATGAGAGGATGAAGCAGGAGCTCACTCAGTCACTGCTGTTACTTTGCATAGAGCAGCTGGCTGTTTCACACCCACCTGATGAAAAGGATTACACTATTGTATGCTAAACACAATGGTTACTTCCAAACAGTTGGAGTGACAGAGTATGTGTGTGTGTGCAGACCTACAGTATCTGTTAATAGTTAATAATCATAGGATATTATTGTAAAAGCTCACAGCTGATGTTGTTCATTTAGCATACAACCTGCTATAGTGATACCTTCATGCTTCTGCTACATAACATTATAGTTATATGCTATTTTTTTCTATCGGGTTTATAATTCTGTTCTCATTATTTCAAGTGTCATTGTAACTGATCATAATAATATTTAATAATAATATTGTAATACCGTACGTGTGATACCTACGGTGATATTTTCTGAAACGAGGGGTGACGAGAGATGACACTGGACCAGAGTAGTAAAGTCGTGGGCCAGAAAACCAAAACAAAGAACTGAAAGAAGCTAAAACATGTGTGGGTCACTATGAGCGACGTCGTTCATTTAAACATTCATTAGTGACGCAAGGCATGGCACTGTCAAATCTCTTCACTGTCAAGTGTGTATGTTGCAAAACAGCAGAGCTGTTCATTATTACCTTTCTGCTTATTCTTCTCACAGGCATCACAGGAATTGACCGTAGGTATAGAAGGTGAGCGGCGGCCGCTGAGGTTCAGTTTACCAGTGCAGCCTTACGGCCTGGTGGAGCTCACAGATGTTCCTAAAGGCAAAGTGACCATCGCTGAGACTCTGAAGGCCCTGAGCAGCCACCAGCAGCAGCCTCAGACATGGACGCCGGCAAAGATTGCTCAGGAATATTCTCTGGACTTGAAGGACACAAAAGCTCTTCTAGAGTTCTTCATCCCCTTCCAGGTTCACATCATACCACCCAAGAGTAAAAATGCCAAGCATATAAAGGCTTCTTAGGACTGGATTGTAGGTGAATGGTAGACAATAGGACTTATTTATGTACATCAATACGTTGCATTGGGAGAGTGACTTGAGTGGAGCGGATGAGTTTCACAAGCCTGGGGTTTGGACCCAATATGTAGATGGTATCATGGGAAATGTCTAAGGTTGATATATTGATATATAGCAAACAAACAAAGAACAATGAAAATAAAAAAGTACAAATATATAATATTAAGCAATGCATGTCTATAATCCCTTTGAAGGTTCCTCGATGATATTTAATAGAATACAAAAGTAGTCGTATTCAAATTCTGATGAGATTTTTGTAATTTCGAAAGGGCCAGAGGTCCAAAAGAAGGTAGAGAAACCCTAGTTAAAAGGTATAGTTCCACATTTTGGGAGATTCGCTGATGAGTTTACCTTCTGAGAGTGAGATGAGAAGGAAATGTCATGTTTGTGTGTTTGTTCGTGGCTGGAGCCAGGATGTGATTAGCCTAGTTTAGCATAAAGACAGGAAGGGGAAAAAGTTCCAGCATGTAACATCCTCTAAAACTACAAATGATAATTTTTACATTTGTCTTTGTGCACATATTAAACAAATGAGAGAACATGTTTAATTAGTGAGCTTTACTTGTGGTGGTCAGTGTATCTTTTCACTTTGGATAAAACCAGACTGTTTTCTGCCTGCTTCCTGTCTGTATGCTAAGCTAAGCTAACGTTGTCTTAACTCCAGCCCTGTACTGTTCACAGCTCACTCTAAAAGAAAGCAAGTAAGCATACAGTACTTCCAAAAACTATGGCTTCATGGTGTAGAAGACTGTAGACAATAAAGCATTTCTGATCCAATCCATTTTAACATCTGGGTTTTTGCCATGTCTGGGAGTCTAAAAACAAAGCACATGTTGTTCACAAGGTTTATAATAGCTGCATCCAGCAGAGGGAAGGTGTTTCTGTCCCACACAGACAGCCGTTCAGCAGTGACATCTTTTATAGGCTCGCAGACGTTATTGTTACTGCACTGTGGGTTCACATGGCTGATTTCTAACACTGAACTGGTTCTGGAAGAAAGAAACAATAAGGTCGGTAGCTAACAAAGACTGATCCACTTTTCTTCTATGGATTCTACTAAGTGTTAGCAAACAGTGGCCTGTGGGCTATATCCGGCCTGCCAGCAAACATATTTGATCCCTCGACAGGCTGAAATGTTCACTTTGATACGTTTACATCAAAACTTTTACATGTTTAGTCATAAAACTATCAGAGCTCGTGTGAATCCCAGTGACTTCATAGAATGTAATCTGGCCCCATGTGAGGAGCGACGTACAAACTGCGCCTGTTGTGCCTCGTTCTGTGTCAGGCTGAAATTGCATTGCTGTCCCCTGACAGTCATAGAGGCCAGGTATATAAGATGCCATTGTACAGCTTTAAAATGATAGCCTGGCTGGTATTAGCTTCTCACTAATAAATCTGTGTTTGTGTGTTTGTCAACCAGTAACTACACAGAAGTTGAAGCACAAAGTATCGCCTTTGGTCTTTTTCACAGCAGACATTTTGACTGAAAGCAGGAAAAGCACAGGTGTTGCTAAAAACATTCACAATGGCTCTGGTGTATGAAAGTGTCCCAGTGTGAACAATACCAGGACCCTGAAACTGAAGCAGCTAAGGTGAAATCAGCCATCATTGATTTTATTATTTACACCTGTGCTTTTCTGTCACGTGTTAAAATGTCCCCTGGGGGAAAAGGCAGAATGTAAAATGTTCTGCTCAGCACATCACGTCATGGTCTCAACAAAATGAAGGGGGCCTTATCAAGCATGTTTGTGTTTAAGTAATGAAACAAAACGGCACATATATCTTCAAATTATTTAAATTTAATATCAACGAGCGATGTCAGTCCATTGGGCAAAATAAAAATATTTATAATTGCTATATTAACTGTTTTAACTGCAAGTTAGCAAGAGCTTCAAGTAAATGTACGCACACCTTTTGAAAACAAAGATGTTTGTGTTGTTTGTTATTTTAGGTGTTTTAGTTATTGCATCCCTAATTTAAAGTGGTTGTATGGGTTCTGTGAACGATCCATATGTTTCACTTTCAGTAACCATGAATGTTGTGTTGAACTCAAATTCAAATATTTTTTTACAGCCCAGTACATGATACACACGGTAAATGATATTTTGAGATCACGGAGCTCACTTTTGCAACAACAGACTCCATTTGTCATCCCTGCCACCCACCACGCAAAGGCCCAAAAAAAGCACTTCCTCCAGCCAGACTCCGCCCATGTGGATAGTTTGTCGTTTCTATTGGACGACGCTGACAATGGGGCGTGCAGCACGAAAAGTCCGCTTGTGGCCATGCAACTGGCTTCTGTGGGTGTCATCACTGAATACAAAGCTGTGGCAAGAGAGCGCGGATGCTGCCCGAAGCTCTGCTGTTAGCACTTCAGAATAAAGAGGTCACTTTATTTAGAGAAAAGTTTGTCCAGAAAACTAAAGTAATATCAATATCAATCATGGTGGAATCATGGCAGTTAATACAACATTAAGCTTCAGCTAGGCTATAGATATTTCTTTTTAAACATGGTGTTATGTGTCTCGGGAACATAATGTTTGAAAATAATAGCTGGAAGTAAATGTAATTAAACTTATTTTGTATAGATCTTCAGTTTTTTTCCCAATGTATTAAAACAAATGATATTTGACTTCCACTTTAATAGATATGACAAAGTATTCTGGTGTACTTGTTTACACTTGCACTGTTACAATATTATACTGGTGTACTTGTTTACACTTGCACTTGTTACAATAGTATAATACATTCTGACTACACTGGCCCCATCATGCTGCCTATATGCAACTGTTACTCTGAGGAGAGTGTTTGTGCTTTTACTTAAGTATGCTAGTTTAGTTGCCCAGTAGCCAGGATTTTAGATATGCTCAGCCACTAAACAAACTGCAGATTACATATAAAATGTAACGGATGTATTACATGTTCAGTAAATAGAAATATATCTCCCTACATTATGGTGTTTGAAGCATTCTCTGCACTGCCAGACTTTTAGTTCTTGTGGAGAATATTAAATTAAATTCTGGTGTTTTTGTGTTTTTCTAAAAAGAGCAATCTTCCACAGAAATGCACTTCTTCAGATCGGGTCTGCTGCTTATTTTGAAAGTCCCGACAGGAAGTGATGTTTGCTCACGCCCGCTGTCTTGCCGCAGCTGGTCGACAGACTGAGTGTAGTTTGTAATAGTGTGGCGATCATTTGGGCTACATACAGTACAGAGCATGATCCATTCCGTGCCGGAGGAGGGGCCGCTGACACCTCGCGACTGTATCAAGGACAAGGATGAAAAAGAAGCTCGATATTTACTCGCGCCATAAAAGCGTGGATACTCAGTGCAGTCCCTCTCGTGCTCCTTTACAAAGCGAGACTATCTAGATGCGGATTTTACTTTATCTCCGACTCCAGTTGTAGTGGCATCACCCGCGGTCGCCCTGTTGATTAGAAACACACAGCTGCCGGCCTAACGTACATCTGGGGACGCACCACTGACCTACTTGTTCAGCAGAAGAATCGTTTTCTGACACAGCGAGGAGGAGAAGGCAGTTTGGGCGGAGAGATGCACCGTTCGGCGGACTGAGCTGTAACGTCAGCCCTCCAGCCGCTGAGCTTTCAACATGGGAGCATGAAGCAGGTAATACCTCCGGAACCAGGGTCCGTCAACCACACCGTGAAAATAATATGTCTCGTGTATATATATGTATATATATATATGTGTATATGTATGTATGTGTATGTGTGTATGTATGTATATATGTATGTATATATGTGTATGTGTGTATGTATGTATATATGTATGTATATATGTGTATGTGTATATATATATATATATATATATATATATATATAT
>CALSBV010012138.1:957782-989679 GCA_943590825.1 Bovichtus diacanthus
ATATATATATATATATATGTGTGTATATATATATATATATATATATATATGTGTATATATACATATACATGCGGTAGATAATACTCTTGTCGTCATCATCATAAGAATAAAGCAAAGTCTTCCCGGCTTCACTGCCTGTTTATCTCCTTTCCGCAGCCTTTTCTCTCTTGCCTGGTGTGGTGAGATGAGATAAGGCTATCTGTCCAATGGCTACATGTCCAGGTATCAGAGCAGCATCAAGCGTGTGTTTTGACACGGATACGTAACCGACAGACATGCACTTTTCTCATAATAATTACTTATAATTGTGTTTGCTTGATTATTATTATTTTTTTTTTACACCCACACAGGACTAGAAATGAATGAGACAACTTAATGTATGTGCCACTGAATCAAATGGACTATCGTCTACAGCACATTTAATATTTGGCATTTGCTGGTTAGCCATTGTTAATGATGCCAGGCAGTCTGAAGGAACAGTGTCCAGTGTTTATACAAGTGATAAGGGTTTTTATTGCAGTATTTGACTTGTCCCCAGTTGAACGCTGGCTACTGCACTTTAACAGGGTTTCTTATCACATGTCAGGCAAACAGAAGAGAGGTTTTATTTCTTTAGGACAGCGTTTCCCAGTTACATTTTCGTTAATATTATACTTCATATAGTGAAATACATTATTTTCTTTCTCTCTGTGAAGAAATGGGAAGATTAATAGCACTCTCATATCTGTGTGTTACTGAGCTTTTGTCAGGACAGGGTTAGTCTATCTTAGCATAAAGCCTGGCTCTGTCTGCCTACCAGCACCTCCAAAGATCACCAATCAATATGTTTAATCTGTAAACAAAACAGAATTGTAAAAGTAACTTTCTTGACGAACAGCAGTGTATTCATCCGCCCAGCACTTCTTTTTAGAGTCTCCGGCTACAGTGTGGATTCCAGATGCAGTCAGTGAGACCGGTTTCGGTCTCTGTACAGGCTTGATGGTCCAAACCAAGGCTGTGCACCTGGCTGTTGTTTGCCAAGAAATAGTTCCAGTCCACATTTCCCTCTGAAATGACAAATTGTGGTTTTTACCTTTTTATCTTTGTGCACAGATTAAAGACATTAGTTACAAAGCCCTACTTAATGCACAGGCATAAGATTGGCATTAATATTTTCATCTGTCTCACTCACTTTCAAAGTGAATAAGTATGTATATGAATATGTGCAGCATTAAATGAATGGCTTTCAGGTCATCAAACTCTTTCAGCCTACACATTTTCTGATGTACTTAGTGAAGGGAAGTTTTGTGTGTGCAATTCCACGGTTCATTGTTATCTTTAATGATGACATTGTAATTTAATCCGTCACGCTTTCATTCAATCAAAAATGGAAGTTGAACAAATTGTGATTTAGCTTCTGCTGAAGGAGGGGAGGAAGTCTGCATATAAATCAATTGGAAATGGCTGCAAAGCAAATTCAAACCCTTTGAAACTATATTTAGGATGTAAACAGTTTTTAGTGTCGATACTAATAATGTGTCTCATTCTGGTAGACTCCGCAGGTCTGAGAGGGATGTCAGTGTGAATTAATTGGGAAGATGCAGTCGTATAACCCTGAATGGATTACAGGCTCATTGTCACTCTGTCATTACAACTCCAAGGGGAACTTCGATGGAAATGATGCTGGTGTAATGTGGCTTCACATACCCTTTTTGATTTATTTGGCATTCACTACATTTTTTGTGTACATCTTAGGGTCTCGCAGCCATGAAGATACTGCCCTGTAGCGTTGAGCTGGGAATATCTGCACCTGTGGCATCGTGTTTAGCTTGAGCTCTCCAGCAACGATGCCTCTTCACCCTGGGGATGAATGGTTTACTCCACGACTGCTACCCTTCCAGAGGCATTGGACATTAACACCAGTCTCTGCTGCCTCGTTACGGGGCTGCTGAACTTTTCTGATAGGCCGTCGATGGAGAACATCTCCATGGGCTCCAGGTCGCCCCCAGATCCTGTCACGCCGACAGCGGATGTCGCGGAGAGCCTGCAAGGCGTCGGCCTACCTCTGCAGGTTTTCTTCTGCTTCGTCATGGTCGCCATCCTGCTCTTGGCTCTGCTGGGAAACGTGGTGGTGTGCTTGATGGTGTACCAGAGATCTGCCATGCGCTCGGCAATCAACATCCTGTTGGCCAGCCTGGCGTTTGCAGACATGATGCTGGCCATCCTGAACATGCCCTTCGCTCTGGTTACCATAGTGACCACCCAGTGGATTTTTGGAGACGTTTTCTGTCGAGTTTCAGCCATGCTCTTTTGGTTCTTTGTGATGGAGGGCGTGGCTATACTGCTTATAATAAGCATAGACCGGTTTCTTATTATTGTCCAGAAGCAAGATAAGCTGAGCCCACAGAGAGCTAAAGTGCTCATTGTGGTCACATGGGGACTCTCTTTCATTTTCTCTTTCCCCCTGGCTGTTGGTTCCCCTCCTCTACAGATCCCTCCCAGGGCCCCTCAGTGTGTATTTGGCTACAGTGTTGAGCATGGTTACCACACCTATGTGTTGATACTAATGCTAGTTTTCTTCTTCCTACCTTTCATGGTCATGCTCTACACATTTATGGGGATCCTAAACACCATCCGCCACAACGCCATCCGCATCCACAGCCACCCAGACAGCATCTGTCTGAGCCAGGCCAGCAAACTGGGCCTGCTGAGCCTCCAGAGGCCCTTCCAGATGAACATAGACATGAGCTTCAAGACCCGTGCCTTCACCACCATCCTCATCCTCTTCTCCGTGTTTACAGTTTGCTGGGCACCTTTCACTGCCTACAGTCTGGTAGCTACCTTCAGTAATGGCTTCTACCACAAAGACAGCTTTTTTCAAATCAGCACATGGGTCCTGTGGTTGTGCTACCTCAAGTCAGCCCTCAACCCCCTTATTTACTACTGGCGGATCAAGAAGTTCCGTGACGCCTGCCTTGATCTGATGCCCAAGTACTTCAAGTTTCTTCCTCAGCTGCCAGGCAACACCAAGAGGCGCATACAGCCGAGCGCAGTGTACGTGTGTGGAGAGCATCGCTCTGTGGTCTAAAGGGGAAAATCCACCCTCCGACACGTAAAACACCTACACACAACATACCTTGCAGATCTGGGCCTGTTCTGTTGTTTGCTGGTATACTTCTCTTGGCATGTGTTCAGAATGAAAACAGCGTTGCATTAAAAGAACAAGGCAAGGAGCTGCGGTGCTACAGGTATCAGAGAAAATGAAATGCAATCCAGGAAGTCCAGTTTGTTTCAAACCTCCGAGAGTTTTAAGGCTTATCGAATACCAAAACACCAAGTTTCACTTCTAGCTCTTTTCGGGAGCCTTCTGCAACTTTACCAATCTGACCAGACATGTGATGTCAGCTTTTGGTGCTGTGAGCTAAATGGCTAGTGCTGCACATTGCCAGGTGACATTACAAGAGATTTCCTTACTGGAGCCCTGTGCATTGAATCCCCTGCAGTCTTTTAATGCAGTGCTAATCTCTGTCTGACTTACCGGTTTGCTCTGAGGTTCAACAACAATGTGAGTGTTTTTATAAAGATTCTCAATAGGTCATCATGGGATATCAAATTCGTCAAGGCAACTGGACTCACTGTATGGAAGACATTTCTGCATCCCATCAAAGAGGTTTCATCATTTTTATTTCTCTCATTTAGGTGAGGTTCATTAGGTATTTGCTTCCAATTTTGAAGGGAAAAACATTGTGGCTGGACTAAACGTAGTTGCAGCACCATGCTTAATTATATATTTTATTTTTTTTACAGTTGGCAGCATGTCATTTAGATTCACTCTCATACAGTAGATGGTACTTGACATGTTTGTTAGACTTGAATCCTGAAGCAACATTTGAGCTTGTCTTGTACAAACACTGGAAGTCCAGTTGCCTTTTGAGTGTGTGGAGATTCTTTGATCGTATATCAAGAAGTACCAACTGAAAGGCAGCTGCGCTGGTTGTTTTGTCTCCAATAGCAGACCAAACAATGCGTACATTTGTCTTTTATTTAGTCATTGTAGATAAACAACCCTACATCTCTTTCATAGAAGAGGCAGATGCACTGATCTCCACCAACAGCAGCTTCAGTAGTAGGGCTTGGTGCCAATACCAGAGTAATGGTTTTCATTTAATACCAACATTCTCTCATGTTAAATGTTGTCTAACACAAGCATACACGATCTTTGCCTAAATACAGTCAAAGATTGGCAAAATGATTGTTGAAGTCGGTAACTATCTTGTCAAAGTCAACAAGAATACTAAACTGTCCAAATATTTGATGCCAGCTTTTGATACTTGACAGGTTTTAATACTTTGGAATTTGATTTAGCTACCCAGCTCGATAGTCCAGAAGGCAGTGCAGCAAAAACATATTTCCCACTGAGGGAACAACCTTTGATGAACTTGCTGTGTTGCTCTTATGCTATGGCTGCAGCTATGGCTCTTTGTCTACCTACTCAACCAAAAGTACAAACTTCTTCTCTGGGGGTGATGCAGTGTCATTCTGGGTAATAAAAGTGAAGTAGTCAACTTGAAGGAAACTGTAACGAAAACATGTCTACAATGGCACATATTGTGTGAGAGTATAAATGGGTGAATTCTTCCTTTTAATATTGTACTAAGAAGACAGGCGCTGCTGGGTTTGACTTGACACCACATGTCTTTTCTTGCCACTGGAATCACGAGTCATGGGGAAAGGACAGTGTGTCTTAGCTGTGTAGAATGTGTTTTATGAGGCATGTAAATTAATAGCTTAAATGGGAATTGAATATGGTCAGAAAGAGGCCATGACACATTTGGACGTGTGTATTTATATTTAAATGTTTTGGATGTGCCTATTGATTAGTCCATTTGCCAGTCAGAATGCTGCTATATCTGGTGAAAATGTGCAATTTCAGTGTACTGTACTGTTGAATGTAATAAAGAAATGGACATTTCTTACCTTGGTAAACTGTCTTAGGTTCATTATTGTTTGTGTGTCTGTTGTCCTCCCTTGTTGAGCTCAATGTTCGGGTGACGGGATGTTGCCAGGAGACAACACAAGTCCTGATGGGCGAGCCGGGTTCCACTAGCTTGTGCCACTCAATGCAAACTCATTGAGGGATTGACTCACTTGGTTTTTCCTGTGGTTTACTATCCATATTCTCATATAAATGAATACCTATTTGAAAACGTCATAATTTCAACAAAGTTTAAACAATACATTTGTTAGCATACAGAAATCTACAGCTCCCATTTTTATTATTTTACATAATACGTTTTTGTAATTGTGTACCCTCACTTGTAATCTTTAATCTTTAAAACCGTTAAACTGTATCTCTGCTGCTGCTGCTGCTGCAAAAAAAAAAAAAAAGGTTAATATGTGAAAGTCTTGGGTTTGTGGGAAATAGTGTTCAGGCTGCTTAAAGAGATAAATATAAAAAAATGGATATTAGACGTGGGTTCAACCACACAACACTAGGTCATGTTTAGAGCTGGATCTTTAGTCATTTGTCAAATATCACATTTGAATGGTTGAATTTGAAGGTTTTTCAGATTATGGAACAGAACATGAAACTTCTGACGCCATATCGGCTCTATAGAAACGTTTAAGACATTAAGAGTTTTAGAGATTAGATTGCTGTAGCAGCCATGCCAGTAATTTAATGTTGACATCAAATATTTTACTCCACTCACCTCTACTGTATCAAGGTGGAGGCAGAACTCAGACACCAGTGAACTGCAGTCAGATTCCTTTTTGTTTAGCAAACTGATGCTTTCAGGAATTTAATTTACTGAATAAATCAAACACAGACATATATGGTCATTTGATCTATCACAATCTATTTTGACTTGTAATAGTAGAAACATCTAAAAACAATAACAATGTCTCCGTTCTGTTCGAGAATCCCAACACAGGACCCTGAACCTTCAGCAGCTCAGTGGATTCTGCCGTCTTCCCTCAGATTATACCTGCCGCATGTCAACATGTCTTCTGTTTGTCTCTTTACAGAAAATGTTTTGGCATGATCTGTAATGAGGTTTTTCACCACCACATCATGGTATTGAAGAGACATTATGTACCTTTGGTTTTCTTAAAGCTTGACTCTCCAGGTGAATAATGGAGCTGAAGAAGCTCCTTGAGGTCAGGACAAAGAAAGTCTACTTGAAGCTCGTATTATAATCCGTAGAGCCGTGTTGCAGGCAACTGTTTATCATGCGTCAGTGCATCTTCAATACAACGCTGGACGGGTTTAATATCTCATTGTTCTGGATACGGAAATATGGGTAAACTCATGCTCCTGTAAACTGGGATACTGAGGCATGTAAACACATCATCCGGTTCATGATCCATGTTTGTGTTTCAACTTTATCACGAGGCACTAATATGTGTTTACAGTAAGACATACCCTTACATCTTTACTTATGAGTTCCCAAGTAATCCTGAGAGACTCAATACAAGTATATCCAATCCATCAACAGTGCTTTGTGCATGTACATACATCATTTGGTAAGGTGTAAATGGACTGCATTTATATAAATGGACTGCATTTATATAGCGCTTTTCCAATCTTAGTGATCACTCAAAGCTTTACAACACATCATCATTCACACATTCACACAGAGTCAGAGGCTACTGTACAAGGTGCCACATGTTCATCAGAGATAACCATTCACACACACTCACACACCGTTGGCCATCGGGAGTAATTTGGGGTTCAGTATCTTGCTGACTGCAGAGGATGGGGATCAAACCACTGACCCTCCGACTGGTGGACGACCTCCACCTCCTGAGCCTCAGCCGCCCAGGTGTCATGTCTGGCAGCCTGGTCTGTTTATGTGATGCATCCATGCAAAGTCTGTGTTAATTACCCTCCTTCAAGTGCGTCTCCTGTGTCTGTTCTTTCCACTCAGGGACTCCACTTCCTGTCGTAGTCTCTGCTGAGAAGCTTTTGCGATGGTGACATACACCCGCTGTGCATTCATGAATTTCTCCTCTATGCAGAGATTTTTCCCCAGCCTGCTTTGATTGGGAACAAGCATGCCAGTCACACGCTTCACAGGCGAGTCGACGGCGTGTTGTGCAATGCAGCTGATGATAGAAATGCCAGGGAGCTGTGTTATTAGCAGCCGTGCCTGACAACCAGCCTCGAGTCTGTTCACAGTCTCACAGTTCTGTTTGTTGGAGGACAAAGCGTTGGCTCCAATTTCTGTTTGCAGTGTCTTGCAACACAGAGTTAGAATTGAATTGAAGTGAATGTCTATTATATATTTTCAGCCAGGCAAGGTGAGCAACCCCCAGGCCACCAGGTGCCCCCTTAAAGCCCATATTGTGGCAATTACTCTTTGGAAATTCATTTCTGGTAGTTTGAGGATATAGTGCTTATATGGTGCATACTATTAATAATGTGTGTTTATTCAGACCACTGTGCAACAAACCTGGGGCCATGTAATGTAGGAATAATCATAAGAATACTGTACAAACTGCAGGCGTTTTAGAAGCCCAGCAGCACATGTTTGACCTCCCGGCCTCCATGCAGGTTTATCGTGCCCTGCAAAGTCCATTTCAAATACTTTCTATCACACACTCATACAATATGTACAGTGTTATGCAGGATGTAATACTTCTAAACCTGTGTAATAAATAATGATTTATAGTGTAAAAATACATTTAAAAAAAGAAAAAAGATATATATTAAAAACAAAAATGAATAACTAAACATAATGACAAGCAGAATTCCTATATAAAATTGTATTATAAATATATAATACACATTGATATTTGCACAATCAACTGTCATTTTTCAGTATATGAAAATGTAAATGTGAACATATGTTGTGGCAGTTTCTAAAGTTTTGGATGTCTGTATTTTATTTTAATAATTCAGATCAAGGTAGATCACACACACCCCGAATGTCATCGTGTCATGCAGATGGTTTGGTCTTTATTTGTCCAGGTTGTGATGAGTGTGTCTCCGTATGATGGAGGGGAATGGAAGTGTGTATGTTGTGCTCAAAGCAAAAACACTGAGCCTGTTTAACCTTTCAACACAAACGCTCTTGTTAACCTTGTGCAGTTACACAAAAGGCACCTGAGTAAGTACCACCCCCAGTAGCTCTTTGTAGAAATGAAACCACACTATAATAAAAAAAAACGAGAAGAGTGTCTTTATAAGCAAATACCACATTCCTCCTATTTGTTAGAAAGATTCAGGATGCATATGTTATAACTTGTCTGAGTATATTGATATGTATTTAATATTATAACATAATATAATACTTGAGTAAATGATATGAAAAAACTAATTCAATTTCAAAACTTGATCTATATGAAATACAAATGTACACGTACGCAGTCTGATAGGACTACCTGCCCATGTTATGGAGCTTGTGTAATGAAGTCAACATTTAATTTTAATTAGAATACCTTTCAAAGCAGCCCACCTTTAATGTCAGCCCAAAAGGCCCATCAAAGAGAAGCTAATCTGTGTGGACTGTGAGACATGAAAGCAGAGCAAATGAGGTTGCTGGCAGCTTGTAGCATCATGTGGAAAAAAACGCCGGTCCAGAAAAGGTCAGCAGGTTGTTTTTCAATCAGATATCAGACTGACGAGACCTCCAATGACCTCTGTGACCCTGTGCAGCTGGGTCAGGGACAGACGCTTCCATGAGTTGACTTTGATTCGCTCCGCAGATTTGTGATCATAAAAGGTGGCGTTCTTAATCAGCTTCCTCCGTGGGATTCATTATGCAGCCAGCAGTGAGTAATGAGCGTGCCCAGAGCTTTGAAGCTCACTTTAATCATTGCACTGAAGACTATTACTAAGCAACAGGAACTTGCAGATGTCTCAGAAGGGTGCGTGGTGACGCTGGATGGAGTGATGTTCACCTAAGGAGATGAGATAAAGTCAAAGAGGCACTTGTGGTTATCCAACTGTGTGTACTCCAGCATTGTAATTATTCATTTTGGTATCTGTCAGTTTCACGGTCCGTGATCGTTGTTCATTTGTTGGGGTGTGAAAGAATCCCCCCTAAGCCAGAGAACTAACCTCTCAAACCCGAGCCCTTAACTATTCTCCATTGATCTGTTGTTTGATTTTCATCATAACAAGCTGAAGTCTTTGCTTTCGTGCTTTAGAAGAAGGTGGACATGATGAACATGGAAGAGACTGTCATGGACACTGAAATGTATTGAATGTATTGAACATTTTGGTTTGCGTTAAAAGTTTTTCTTATGTTAATGACCCTGAAAATGTCTGACTGGACTTTACTGATTTCTGTGCATTTTGTCACAAGAGAGGTATTTTCAAATTCCTCTCCTAAGGGAGAGATGTCTGTGCACTTTTCTAAAATCTGAGATTCAATCTTACCCCAGTTTGCATTGACATAGTCAAAGTTTTGACAGCAAACATGGTATAGTGTGCCGTTTCTGGATGTAAACTGGACCCTGGAGCCTTCTTCCACTATCTACCAGAACATCCCACTCGATATTATTGTATGTTTCACAACCAGTAACGTTATGTCAGCCACTGCCAGTTACAAGCTAACCAGCTAACAAACAACATAAACAATTGAAAGATGCTAACTACACTTATACACTTACCATTCTGATATGAGTCAAACATGTATGGCTGAATCTCTCCAATGTTTCATCACAGAGAAAATAGACTGAACCTCAACATAGCAGCGGTGTGGGGAAGCCAGATCCAACATGTCTGTATGAGGGGAACAAGTAGATGTGCTTCGAGCCCCTTTTCAGAGTTTTAAAAAACTTTTTTATGTGGGAAACAAAATCATAGCAGAGTATTTTTACATACTTTAAAGTGTGTCTGGAGGCGGACTTTAAACTACGAACCTAATGTCATGTGACTCAGTGGCTATATGTTACAATGTCGTCAGTAAAAAATGACTAAACCTTTGGTGTCACACGGGACACAAACCCGTCCACCACCCAGTGCTCCCGCCCTTTGCGGACTTCCTCACTCTTTATAAACGTCCATTGCTCTGACGTATAATAATGATGCGGATGGGTTTACATTGGGCTTAGTTGAGAGCTCGGTGCGTCTTATACAGACGCTAAAGGGACACCGAGGGGCCCAAGTGACGGTATCTGGGAGTGAGGCCAGGCTGGAGACGATGTAACCTTTGCTCAACAGCGACCACTGTATCGGCAAGTGGCCTGCAGGGTAACTTTCCTTTCACTCAGTATTTACATACAACTGTAGACTGCACATTTTGAGAGGAGTAATAACATACGTTTTCTTCTACTAATGAAAATTTTAATTCATAAGCAATAAAATGTACCTCTGCCCAATTCAATAAGCTACGTCAGCCCTTCTTGGATGAACAGTATGGCTAACGGGCTAATCTTAGCTAATGCTGTCTCGCTGACATTACTGAGTCTGTTTGCTGACATCCTTTTGTCTTCTTGTGTCCCTTACTACAAGGCTGCATTTAAGCATGTACCATCATCCCATAACTGTTACTTATGCTCCTTTAAAAAAGTAACAAAAATAATGATGCCCATTATCGCTGTTGAGCAAAGGTTAGTCTTACTTTATCATCATTAAACTGAAACAAAGTGGTATGGGACCAGAAGCAGGAAGTGATGAACATACAGTAGGCCTTTGGTGTATTTACTTCTTGTTTTACTTATTTCATTTCATTGTAATAACACCATAGTAGTTTTTATCTGCTAACACATGTACAAGTACAGAAGAGTTATAACGTCAGTGTACCTACTCATCAATATCAGTTACACAACAATATTAAGTTTGCTAATATTAGCTAACATTAGCCACCATAAGTTACTGGTCATACCAGAACAAGCATGATTGTAGCAACAAAACCCCTGAGTGTATAGGGTGCATTTATATTTATATATTTATAATGAATTCATTTTTTTTTTATTTTGAAGCCGATGATTTTTTTCTGCACAGTGTTGCTTTGAGAAACTAAATGTTGCATAATTTCGTTTCTGATGTCACTCAGTGTATACGTTCACATTTACATTTTAGTACATTTCTTCAAACATGATCACTTTGATAACATGCTGACAAAAGTGACAGTGAGGTAAATTCATGACATTGAAAGGAGTGTGTAACTGATGTCGAGACAGCACGCTGCACTGCTGGGAATGTGAGACTAACAGCTGGTTTTCCCCTCATCACACAGCCAGTGTTTCCACTTCAACATGAAGTATGACTGCAGTCTTCTGAGGCTGTGATGTTTCACCAAAGCAGCTGATTGTTGCTGAAGCAGCTGAATCCTAATGCTAACAAGCACTGGGATGTCTGGGTAACCTTGAGCGTATCTTCTGGGAATCTGAACTCCTCTGTGTGGGTTAATGTCCTTACTCCATGAAATGTAGATGCCTTGGAATATATTTTCAGTTTAGAAAGGCTTTTGCTGTCCGTACTGACAGCCATGCAATAATTATCTTGCAAGGGCAGAACTGAAAGGTCAAGAAAACGTGAGGTTGCACTGCTTGAACAACAGTCCTAATCAATATAAGGACTATGATTGCTCAGGCTGACGCTGGGTTTTTAGAAATTCTTGTATACGTAATGTTGTTGTTGCTATGCACTGCCAAGGGTATACTCATTAGTGCATTGTGTGCAGAGGTGAATTTAGAAGGGGCTTTTAGGGTTTTACATAAACAACATCAATTATATTGACTAGATAAACATGGATTATATTTACTGTATAAACCACTTACATGGTCCGGTAGTATTCAATGGGGAGAGTGTGGGACTAACTGCTATTGTTAATGGCTGATTCCCACTGGTGCCAAATGTGTTTAAAATGGTTTTCTAACATGTTTACACTCAAACAACAACGGCCACCATCTCTAAACAGAGGTACCTAAATTAATCTACTCATATCGTTATGTGTATTTCCATTATGGGAGACGTGCTGGTGTTCTTCTATATATTTCTTTTCGTCAACAAATCTCATGTCTTTCTCTCAATACTTTCTGACTACACCCTGTCTGTGGCTCTCAGTTCCCTCTGAAGATGTAAGTCTTTGGTCACATATGTATATATATATATATATATATATACATATGTATATATATGTTTTAAAAGGCTGAGTTGTTTCCTAGCTCAGCTGGGCAATGTAGTTCTGAGATGAGATAGAAAAGCTCTTGAAAAAGCTAGTGAATAGACCTTGAGTCTTGATTATTTAGGCAAACTACTGACAGTGGAGCTGCAACAATTAGTCAATGAATCGATTGACGGTTGATCGACAGAAAATGTGTCTGCAACTATTTCTTTATAACCAATTAATAATTATTTAAAGAGAAAAATACAAACATTCTCTGGTTCCAGCTGTTCAAATGTGAGGATCTGTTGCTTTTCTCTGTGTTTTAGTTTTATATCTTTGTGTTTCGGACTGTTGGTTTCTGATGTTTTATACAGATAACTGAACATTTAATCAGTCAATAGAGAAAATAACTTCAATCCATACTTACAATAATTGTTACTTGACAGTGTGTTCTGTGAGTAATGAGGACGATTTTTCAATTCTGTAAGAACTAGGAACAAACTAAATTATTAAAATGATTCATCTTCATTATTGAGGTTAATGCAGAAATTAGTTATTTATTTACTATTTATTTCTTTGGAATTTGGGTGGACTGACCCTTTTACTGATGCACTGGATGGCTCGCTCATGAAGCTTAATGCACACCAGTGGAGAAGCAACAACATGAGTACTTTTACTTTTACATTTTACAACCATACACATAGTTTAGGCCTGTAGTATCATCACTTGGTATTGTCACAGTGTTGGGTCCTCTTGAGTGCACGTGGAAATGTGCACGTCTGTTTGTGGAGAAACATACTCTGGAGGATTTTTCTACTGTGGCTTAATGAAGTACAGATAATAATACTTTATCTACCACTGCATGCACTGTATAGGTATACTATTTTGGAAAAAAGAAAATGGAAACGTATGTGTTATTTCCTATGGTCTAAAGGGATCGGTGTGGTTTAAATTTTGCATCAGTGTTTTATATTGGTATGAATCATATTCTGGGAGTAGGAGGCTCTGTTTTTGAATCTCTCTCTCTTTAGAATAAAATTCCTCATTTGACATCTCTCATTTGCCAAAGCCGGAGGCCTCGGTGGAAAACAGAATGCAAAAATGGAGAAAAAAAAATCCTGCGTCCGTAAGGAGATGCTTGTTTCCATGGCGATGTGGAGCATGTGCTTGTGTGTATGATGACCTCATGTATGCATATTCTCCTCACCAGCCTCTTCTGGCAGGATGCAGACAGTGGGTCTGCCTCCACGCGGCACATGGTGCCGTCACATGTTTACAGGAAGATTTTGGGTTCAAAACGTGAGAAAGTCACCAGCTCGAGTTTAGCATTTAGTGAAGATATTGATCATTCTGATAACCTATTGTTCAGGTTTCCTTCTGTCATGGTTCCCTGTGCTGGTCAAAGGATTTCATGACATTTGAAGAGCTTTATCTCCAATCTTAGAAGAAGGGGAGGCTGATCAATTCTCATCAGGGAATTTTAACAACCGGCTCACTGTAAAATCATACTTTACCACAATGTATTGTTCATGTATGTTTCACACATGCATTCCATATGATGGTGGTTTCCAGCTGTTTAACACATGTATGTTATGAGTCATCTTGTCTACACCCAGATTGTTTCCCTCTTTTCTGACAAACACAGTGGCATTGTCATTCATTTGGAGTTGTGTATGTGATCACATCACAATGCAAATCCAATATTTGTTCTCCTTTTAGCTCTGTTTTTGTTGCCTACCAACTCCTGAGGGAAATGTATCCGTCACTTTAGCTTCTAAATGCTTAAATATGTTCATCAGCTCGTTGTTAATGTTGTCTATCTGCGTTTGATAAGTCCACTGTCGGCTATTTGTCCAGCACTGAAAACAGTCTCCTGCTCCTGGTGCAAACAAGGTGAGACTGAACCAAAACATTAAAGCCAGAAAACAGAAAACCAAAACAATGAGCTAAAAGATGCTTAAAAAAAAGCTCTGTAGAACTGAGCAGAACTGTAGTCAGATAATAGTTCTCTGTAAGTTCATCATTACACCTTTCACATTACACAGCCATTAGATTTTTTTTAATCTAAAAATGTTGATTGCAGCAGCTTCTCTACTTATGCTAGAATATGTTAAAATATTCTTCTGTTAGAATATGTCTTTTTATTTCCCATTGTTCTGGAATTGTCACTTGTTGTCACAGTTGGTTTGAGAATGGTAGAGTATACTATGTAGTCAAAGTCATAGAATAGCATGTTGAAAAACTCACAGTATAGTATGTCATTAAAAAGTCAAAGTTTAGTATTTCATAAAAAAATCAAATGTAAAAAATGTCATACAAAAATCTTACAATAATAGGTCATAATATAGTATGTCATTAAAAAGTCATAAGAAGACATAGCATTTTGACAAAAAAATAAAAAGTCGTAGTATAGTATTCCAATTAGTCATAGAATAGTATGTCATACAAAACAGAGTATAGTAAAGAATAAAAAGTCATAGCATTGTGTGTCATCAAAAAGTAAAAAAAAATCAATAGTACACCAAAAGGTTACAGTATAGTATGTTGAAACAGTTACATATAAGTCATAAAAAGGCATGATAGTTTTATTACTGGTATATCTATATAGTATGTATCCTATACTATACTGTACTACATCATACTATAATAATATATCTAATATATTATAACAATATTATATATATTAATAAGTTATATTGTCTTACTACATTATATATACTATATTATGTTTATTATATTGCTATATTACTACAGACATTAAGTTTCATTACTTAACCATGTGATATATTATACTGTATATATATATGCACTAGATTTGCTGACTCACTGCTATAAACCAGTCTCATTCTGTTGCTATTGCGTAGTTCATATTTTTACTTTTATTCTTACACTAATTGTATAAACCTCTTATTTTATATATTCTTACTTTTATTTTATTTTTTTACTGCGGTTTAGCTACACACCAATAACGTTATCTTATCTAACATTCACACGTGTAATGTGAGGCTTTCTACACATAGTGTAAGTACCTTTAATGCTTTTATCATATTTGTTGTATAATATAAATTTGGCTCAAATGTAGACAAATGTCAGGTAGAATGTATTTGTCGGCCTACAACAGCGGGACACATCTCGCCGTTTGTTGCTGTGATATTATTGTAGTGTGTTGCCCCCCCAGTGTTACTGAATGGAGTTACACAGAAAGTCACTCTCACTGACCACGTGTGAAATTATACATTAAATATGTAGTTTTTTCAAAATCCTCCCGTGAAAGCTAGGTTTCCAGGTACTTTGACAAAGTATTCTCAACTCAAGGTCAATTTACTCCCTTGTGTTGGAGCTTTCAGCGCTCACACTGTTCTCCTCAGCTGACTGAAAGTTGCCATGGAAATGTAGCTTAAACTTCTCATGGTTCTGATTACATCAAGCGCTTGTCCTTCAAACTGAATCATGAATTGCTCTTGACAGTTCAATCTCTCCTTAAGGTTCACTTACTGGCTTGTTCAGGCACTTTTGACCATATCACATGGTTCTCATCAGAAGATTTCCAGAAAGCTCCAGAACAAGCCGGTTGCTTTGTCAACTGCTGTTTTTAGGGTTAAGAATGAACTGTCCAGCACATTGTTGCAGGTCTGTGTGAACATAAGTGTTGCTATAGAGACCTGAATGTACAGCGAGTCATAGGACACTGACTCTACAACCGTTTACAGTAAATAACCCGACACATGAGGAAGAGGAGAGCTTTAATGGAGGCATGAAAACCAAAACCTCATTGAGTATTTCCATGTTAATTGGGTTTACAGGGAGACATCCCGCACAGGAATTTCCTTTAATTATTTTTGAATTATGTCCACATGGATAAATCAAAAAAACTGAAAGAATAATAGCTCATCTAGCAGAGTTAAAATTATTCATCTGAACATGTTAAAAATAAAAAAAAAAAAGATTCATTGTGGATCAGATCTCTAATCTCTGAAATGTTCAGTCCTCTGGGACAGAAGTCTTCTTCTGGGACAGCATCAGATCCTTCACTTGTGGTGTCAGGGCCAGGAGCTGCGTGCGGACGCTGCCGGCTTCCTCATCCTGCTCTTGCGTTCTGTCGGCCTCGCCCCCGGCCTCCTCCTGCTTCCTGCTCTGACTCTGGCTCACTAGCTGCTTCACCACCAGGCTCTGGTAGGCAGACAGCAGCTGCTGCAGCTCCTGCAACAACACATGGACGCACGCAAACATTTCAGCAGTTTAACTCGAACAAACAAACGCTACTATTACACTGACAGCAGACGGAGATTACCAACAGCTGCTGAGTCTAAAAGCTGGACGTAAACAATCCTAAAATGAAGCAGCATGTTGCCAACGTTTGCTGAAGCATTCAGACCACACTGAAGCACAAATACACATCTGTCTCTGGATACTAAGCTATACTCTAAGCTGAGATGGTGTATGTTTGACCTCATTTTGCCTAAATTAGTTTCATGCTTTTGCTTCTGTCACTTGGGAAACATCTTCTCTATGACCTGTGATAAAGTGTTAAAAAGGTGGATTAACAAAATGACCATTAATCCCACTCGCTCAATGATTAGGAACTGAGCATTTTGACTTTAAACTTTCTGGTCCATACTGTGTTTGGGAACAGGCTTCTACCCCTATATGTGCTACAGGTGGTTGAATCAAACCCACAAAGCTGTTCAAGTTTGTGTTAAAGCTTAGCTGCAGTGGAATAATCACAACTTTTCACATAAACTTTCCATGATTTGTGAAGCCTTTACATCCAGCCTGGCTGCTTCAGGGGCAGAATTTTCCTCTTTTTCCTACCAACTCTCTCTGCACTGCAGTACTCGCCATGGCTGACCAGGGTTGGGGTTTAATGGCATTTTATTCAATCGGAATCCTTCTGGATTCAGCTTTTCAACTTTGAACCAAATCATTTAAATTGAAGATGATGATTGGTGTAATAACAATATAATTGACAGCAAACAATCCTTTTAGCCACATTACTGAGTCAGCAAGTGTCAAACGCACCGTTGGGATTCGGCCAGTGAGGGTGGCGATGATGTGAGGCACACAGCGTCCAGGAGCGTGCAGCATGCAGTGGGTGGTGGCCTGAAATAGCAGCACGCTGGTCAGGTGGAGGACCAGAGCTGGATCCTCCGTCTCCTTCAGCTGCTCGGTGAGAGCCTGACGGTGCAGGAACAGCGCCTGTCTGGATGACACAAATCACATACATCAAAACTACAGAAGGAAATATTTCGGGATTTGAACCTAATATACCCTCATGAAATACTAAAAAGTAAAAAGAAAAACATCCAAAATGAAAACAGAGCATTTTCATTACCTCTCCTTTTTCTTGTCTCCCTTCTTCAGCATGAACCCACACACCTCTGCACAGCTCTCTATGTTGGTCAGGAAGTCTTCAATAGTCTGTGAAGAAGTTTCCATCACTGCATTTCAGTCTCATCCTTCATGCGCCCAGCTGATGATGTAACTGACAGGACACATACTCACTTTGCCGTTCAGGCAGCTGTGCAGCTTCATGAGAGGTCCTCTGGTCTCCTCACACAGTTTGCCCAGAATCTTCACTCTGACCTGAGGCGACACATCAGAGACATACATGAAGTCTGAACTAACTAGTCCCACAGTGCATTTCAAACAATAACACAGTCCCTTTAACTCCAACTTCAGTTAAACGTGACCTCAGCTCCCTGCCTCTCCTGCTGAATACTGAGAGGAGACTCAGGCTGCCGTCCAAAAGTCAATTTTTCTTAGGAAAGTTCCCAACAGTGAAATGACCTGGAAGTATCTCAGCGGCAGCAAAGATGAGAGCTGGTGGAATTCTCTACAGGTTAAGGAATGGTGCTTCGATGAGACCCTTTTTATCTCATTTAGCATAGAAACACCGGACTGTCCTTTACCAAAGGAAAAGAGATAATGCCGGCCCATAATTCCTCGTGGCAGCAACATCTAGAGTGATGCACCATTCGACTGTCAATAATATCCGCCACCGCTGTGTAATTTTACTCTATAAATACATTAAAAACATCCTTCTTAGGAGGTGAGATTGTGCTTTGGACAGGAATCCGTACTTCCATTGTACAGCATTAAGAGTGTCACTGTAGTGTTAGAAATAAAGTTGCTAAAAAACAAACATCTGCCGTAGTGCAAGTACAGCGGGGTTCTCTTAACACGGCCGTTGTCTTTTCCTAAGTCTTATGAATTCTCCTTCTCATCTTTCCTTGAGCCCATGACGTTTTACATGGAGGTCAAAGACAGCGGATTTGGAAAAAGTCTGACGTCTTTTTTTTGTTTGTTGACTCTTCGACTGCAGCCACAGAAACAGAGCAGGAACGTTTTCTCACCTCGTTGGTGATGGTGCTGGGATTCTCCACAGACATCATCAGGTCAGCAGCCAGGAAGTTGACCAGGATGTTGGTTACGTCTGTGCACAGGGTCTTCAGGACGTGCTTGGCTATGTGGACCTGCGTTTCATCTGCATGATTCAAGAGTTTCCATCAAGTTAACTTTGAATCGGATGTGCTTCTCCCTTTGTTTACACATTCATGGCATAGTTCCATGTGCGATAGCCTTTCCATATAATGTTATTTTCAGAGTAAGGTAAGCCACTTGTACATTATAAATATGGCATGAACGATTGAGAACGCACGAGCCGATGCAACACTGTGCATGTCATTTTCTAACACAGTTCAAAAATGCCAACACTATAGCCAAAGCTGCACATCCCTGCCAACTGAAAAGCACCGCAAACTTCGACCTAACACCTCTTTAAAACGGAACACTAGAACCTTCATGAAAAAGTGCTTGCAGGACTGTTCTATCAGACTGCATTAGTTTCAGCGAGGTGGATTAAATTAACTGATTGAACTGTTCAAATCAGAACACACTACGTATGTGTGGGACACAATGTTTTCCAGTGATTCATACATCTGGTTTAAAATAATAATTGAGGTTTGACCAAATAAAAGTCTTAAAAGTGAGCACTACAGGTGGGAGGGAAAATATGTATTTTTTTGGGGTGAACTATTTATCAATCTAGATTGTTGACGGATGTTGTTCGGTAGATAGAAAATAGTTCCTACATGAAACCGCTCTGTGAATCATCTTGAGTAACCAGGTCATGATTTCTCTTTGCTGTTGAGTTTTTCAAATGTATTGTTTTGGCTCTTTGAGCACCACAGGCCGAGTGCCATCTAGTTCCATTACACTGGAGAGAAGGAAGGCATCCCTCCCCACTCTTTAGAGGTGACAGCAGGACTTACCAGAGAAGAACTTAGTGCCTTTTTCAAAGAGTCGGATGTTGTTGTACAGGTTGGTGATCTCCTCCTGCAGGTCCTTAATGCTCTTCTTGTTGGCCCGAGATGGAGAGCTGGTGGAGGACATGAACACTGTCCGCAGCACCTCCTGATAGGATTTAGTCAGAGGCCTGCAGAGATATTCACAGTGAGAGAACGGACTTATTGTTTTCAAGGGTAAGCAGAGAAAACTAACTTTCGACAGAAACCTGTGCATTACCTTACTAAATGCTCCGCCAGCTCAGAGAGGATTTCTTCGGGGCAGTCACTTACTCTCTCCTCTAAAACGGCTACGATCTCCTCCTGGGCCATAAAGGGGGCTGCAGTCTGTTTACCGCGATCTTGGAGGTAAAACACAAGCTAATTAGTCTCACAGGGATACTACAGCTTACTTTGTCTTCCATGGAAAAAAAAAAAAAAGTTAACAACCAAGAGAGATTTCTATCCAACCAGCCATTACACTCTTGTTACTGTAAAATGCCTCACTGAGCAGGCTTAATGTGCATATAGAGACATTATGTCCCTGTGAAGAGGAAATAGCTTTGTGGCCATGACTGTACTTTGCTGTGAAGGTCTGGTTTCCTCGTCGCTGTCCTCGTCTTTCCTCCCCTTCTTCTTGGTTTTACGAATGCGTATCTCTCTGGCGTTGCCTCCTCCACCTGATTTCACACTGCCACTGCCCTCTGGGAGACACAGTCACAGTCATTGAACAAATACCCTTATTTACTCTTGTCAAATATCACTAAGAATTAACTATATGGAGTTTTTTCACCCAACACGATAAGATAACAATTTCACATTTCTAAAGAAGTTCATAACCGCTAGTTTATGCACTCCTGAAGGTAAGAAAGGCTGAGATGTAGTGAGCAAAGATGGATGATTTAATTTTCCAACACCAGAAAAACAAACAGTTCTGACTCTTCAAATGTTCATTTATTATTTATAGTAAAGTACATCTAAAAACTTTTATTGCGTTTGGGGTGGGGTGTTTCAGGTGGAGATGTTAAACACATGTTGTGTATGTATCAAACAAAAGAGCAGGTGTAAAAATAACACAATCTGAATTGTGAAAAAACAAAAAGCCTCAAGGAAGGAGAAAAGCTCTCAACTACCTTGTTCTAAATTCTTAAAGTGACATCTCTTCCTCAGAATATACATGTATAGCTTTTTAATTTCAAAAGTTTTACTGTTGGACAAAATGTTTCCTACTTCACTGAAAGCTCCAGTCTCAATATCTGTGCATTGGAGGCTTCAAGCTTCAATATCACACGTGGATACTGGAGCAGGATGCAGGATCCAAACCAGATGTCACTGAATCATCTTGTACATTAAACAGAGATTAAAAAAGGTGAGAAAAGAGAAACTTTCCCCGTCAGTGTCAAACTGCACAGAGAGCCTCAAACATCCAGGTGAAGCGTATCTAACTATAATAATAATAATAATAATAATAATAATAAAACAACTAAAAACTGATTCCAGGAGAGAATCACAACACAATATCATTACATGTCCTCAAACCAAATTCCACAATAACAATAATTCCTGATGATGTAATTCATTAATGTGACCTGCACATTGAATAAAGATGGATAATCCCATTAAACAATTTATTAAGAAGCTTCAAGAAGCTTGTTTAATAACTACCATTGCATTGGTAATAGAAGCGAGCCTGTGCCCTGCACTATTGGCTCTGTGTGTATTAGAGCGGTGATTAGTCAATCAATATGAAAGGGACTATTTGGATTATCTGCAAAAATCCATTGACCCCAGCTGCTCACAGGTGAATATGCTGTTTCCTCTGACCATCAGCTGAATACGTTTTGAACTGTTGGTATGACAAAACAAAACATCACCATGGGCTCTGGACTCGTTTGCTTTTTGTTGACATTATATAGACCAAATTATTATTAATTTGAGAAAAATAAACTGTAGAATAATAATCAGGAAAGAAAAAAAACAGTTTCTTTGCAGCCCTAGTTTGTATGCGTGTGTGCCCTCACATGGGAAACCTTAGAGACAAGAGAAGTATCCTAACAACCAGCGCATCCTGTCCTGGGCTACACAACAAACAACCATGTTGGAGAGTCTTAGAAGTTTGGGACAGCTCACAACTCAGACGTGTCCAATGCTGGAAACAGACCCACAAGTTCTAAAAGATTTGTCTGTGACAGTCTAATTGTGGCAAAAGTCTAGATTTCAAAGTTATTCTGTGTGTGTGTGTGTGTGTGTGTGTGTGTGTGTGTGTGTGTGTGTGTATCCAACCTGTAGCCTTCTTCTTGCGCTCGGCTTCTCTCTTTTCCTTTTTAGAAGTCGCTGAGCTCTCCGTCAGCATGGATGCCTGCTTCAGATCTTCTTCAGTTATCAGAAACACTGGATTGCTCTTGACTTCCTGAGAGCCACATGAAAAAACAACAGACACTGTACTTTCAACGTGTTTTAACCCTAACCCTAATTCTACTCGGGCAGGTGTGCGACTGTACCTTCTGAGCTTTCTGCTGCATGGCTTCGTCAAATAAAGAGAGGCAGTTGCTGATGAACTTCTCACTGACGACGACCGTGTCTCCCAGCACTCTGGCGGAGGACTGGACATTAGTGCTTCTCATAGCCTCGTTGATCAACATCCCCATGTCCTCCATTGACAGGCAGCTGGGCAAAATGGGCTAAAAACAGCCAGGGTGAGAGCCAGGATGAAAAACAGAAGTAACTAATAGTTTTACCATAAATAGCGGCTCAGGTGAAGACAGCTGTGTGAGCACCTGTATGTCAGTCCATGTGGCGGAGTTGACAGCTTCCTCCACAGAGGCCTCCACCTGGTCGACCAGAGTCTGACCCACACAGGCTGCTCTGAGGAACAGCAGCTTGTTGGACTTGAAGCGCTTCTTGATGTAGCTGGAGGGGTCAGGGATCCCCAGTCTGACCAACGCATCAAACTCTGCAGGAGGAAGACTTCTTCACTTTCATTTTGACTACAATGCACACACGTCACACTGCTACTGTAACCCCACGCTCACACACACAGTCAAAGAGAAAAGCCTCCATTCATGGTGAATAGAACCTCCACACAACATCCTGCTGCCTCCCTGGGATTTAAAAAAAGGTATAATATGCAGCATTACCGCATTAAAATGTGTAAAAACGACTAGACTCATGTTATATATTTTGTTGAGTTGTGTACTCACATTATCCCAAATACTTCCAACAATTTTCAAACCCAGAGAAATCTCCTGTCATGACCTTTGAGCAGCGTCAGTTTTGTGATAGTCTTCCAGAAGCAGTCATAAATGTATTTTTGAATCCAGTTTTGAAGACACATTTTTACTAGACAGTTTTTAGATCTTGGTAGTTTTTAACTCTATATATTTCAACCGGATGAAGGATTTTAGCCCTCTGACGTCTGGATCTTAAGTTCTCAGACGTAAAAATCCCTTTTCACTGCTCATGAAAACAACTTGTTTTCCCCCAGGTTACTATCAAAAACGGTGAAAACATGCATGTTACCAATAATCAAATGTTAATTTGTCAAGGTGTAAAGCAACCTGGGTGGAAACACGACTCCAACATGATTGTATTTGCAGGTAAATTGGTTTGTTGGTCTCATAAAATTTCTTTTAATTTAATTATTTTATAAGGAATCTTAAAAAATTGTATGCAGAAAAATTGCGGGGATTAAACCAACTGAAATCTCTTATACAACAGAGGTTCAGTTCACATTTCTATTAATGTTGCGAATCTGTCATTATTGTTCATCTTTCATCCTGAGAGATTAAATGTTGTGTGTCCCTTTATGCTGAGCGTGGAGAGAAACAGTCACTTCACAGAGCAACATCTCATATTGTGAGAAAAGGAAGGTTCAAGGCTGAAAAAACTAAACAGGATGTAACAGAAATATGCTAATAATAATAATAATAATTTAATAACCCATACCTAGATAGCCATTCTGCTGGAGGAAAGAGTCCACCCAGGCGTTCTGTGTTTTGGCGTAAATATCAGGGATGTACACAGCTTTGTCCTGCCGTCCTCCGACCACGCTTCCCTTTAGGCGTCCAGTATTCACTAACTCCTCCAGGACAGCTGGCAACAACAGAACCATCACAATATCAAACACTGAGGTTCACTATAACCAGTCAAGTGTGTAACTATCAAATGTCTCTCCTTACAGTACAGAAGATGTTCCTGAAAGCCAAACGCTCCAATCATGCTGCTGACAGGTGTCGGCCTACAGAATACAGTGAAACAGGACGGCATTTAGTGTAAAATACAAATCAATACAGTTAAAAAGGACGTTGGGCCTCATGCAAAAATAGTTCCTACTCTTATTCTAAACCTCTTTTTTTTTTTTTCAACTTTGCTAATACGAGTGTTCCAAGTTGGATTCGCCAAACAAACTAGTTATTAATGGATGTTTCAGACTGATGTACAACGCCTGTTCATGAGTAATTCTAGCCAATATTATAGAGCATTATAGAGAGATTATAGATGAATATTAGAGAATATTATAGCCTACAGGTGAATATTAGAGAATATTATAATCTACAGATAAATATTAGAGAATACAGGTGAATATTAGAGAATATTATAGTCTACAGATGAATATTAGTCTTCAGGTGAACATGAGAATATTATAGTCTTCCGGTGAATATTAAAGAATATTATAGCCTACAGATGAATATTATAGCCTACAGATGAATATTATAGTCTTCAGGTGAATATTAAAGAATATTATAGCCTACAGATGAATATTAGAGAATAGTATAGCCTACAGGTGAATATTAGAGAATATTACAGTATGACAGAGGATGATACTGTCACCAACGTAAAGATCCACAGGCAGCTGTTGGAGGGAGAGAGAATTTTACTGTAAACTGAAATGTAAATGCTGTTTTGTCAAAATATGAGAACACAATAAAATGAGCAATTCATTTTATTTTAGTTATTTATTTTTTATTTAGTAGATTTTGGTATAATATTTAAAATATCAACTTTGCCCCTTGTAGAACAGGTACGACAGGTCCGGCCCACTCGTAAACGTGTTCATATTTAAAAGAGAAAATTGGTGAAGTTGTCTTAAAACACAAGTTTTAAATCTGTTAGTACGACTGGTTCTTGCATGACACCCAACGTGTGGAATATATTAGCAAGGTTTACCTTGTGATGGCACTGAAAAGCCCTTGTATCCTGGCTTTGTGACGAGCAACAAAAGCTGGAGTAAGTATGACGCCCCTGTTGTACTGGTCCATTTCTCCTTGGATAAGCTTCCCAAAACGCTTTGACAGCTCCTGAAATATATTACACATACATTCATCATATTGTTTTTAAACAGTCAGCAAGCACCAACATGTGTTAGACTGAGGTCAGTCAAGAAGATGACATCACCTGAAGAAACATGACACATGTATTGCCTTCTTCCCATGAGATTACTTCTGTGATGAACACATGCAGGTAAAGACTGTGGTGTGACCCACCTCAGATAAGAAGTCTCCTGGGAGGTCGTAGTTTTTACACAGTTCTGCGATACTGATCAAGCCAGCTTCCTGCAGCTTGTCGTTTAACTCCTCAGCCAAATGGTCCAGGTACTTGCTACAGACAATACAAGACAAGCAACATGCTTGGAACGTTTCACAACATGTTCTCAGCTAATGCTTTTAATTTTTTTTATTTCAAATCTGTGTTTGAAACTTCAGTTTAGAGTTAACCAATTAAGAGTCCCAGAGAAGGATTAAGTGTTCTTTAAAGGCTACCTCTATTGATGGTTTGTGTTTAGGTTGAATTCCTATCCAAGAAACAGAGCAAATACCTTTTCATAGCTAGGCTCAACACTTACCATATCAGGGACATAATATAGAATGTATTTGGACTGCCTGCTTTATGGACAGACAGATGGAGACACTGACATTAACTTGGCCTCCAGTACTTATGTGGGAAGTGTCACTTAATACTCACTCATCAATAAGTTGTCCAAGTACAAGTTGAACTCCTTTATCATATTTTGCAATGTCACTTGCTCTATTTTCAACATGGGCCCAATCCACATTGAGAATCTGAAAAGAAGAAGATCAAAAAATAATTCTTAGAAAGTTTTAATAAACTACTTACGATAACATGGATTCAGCTTTCTCTTGGCATATGGTGGTACACACAGGGCTCAAAGCAATATTTCAACTTGCTAATACACACCTGCTGGAGGTCCACGATGTTGATTCGCCCTGTGAAATAGAATGACAGGAACTATTCACTGTTCTCATCTCCACTGCTCAACATGCTACAACACATGCTTTATTAGCTTGCTCATGTGTGGAACATGTGGCTACTAAACTGACCTCCATGGACGTAGAGTTCGTCTCGGATCTCCCTGCTGATTTGTGCTGGGGTGATGTACTCCTTTCCATCCAGTGTGTGCACCACATCCAGCTTCTTGTCTTGGACCAGTTTTGCAATAATTTCAATGCAATTCCTCTCCGATAGCCTGAAAAAAAGTTTTAACGTTACGAAAGTGTCAAAAGTGACGTTTCCCTGCTGATTATAGACGTATATTTATTTATTGTTATTTAAAATGACTGCTGTTAACAGAAAGGAGACAATTAAAAAACTAGCTTAGCAGCGTTACAGCTTAATGAAAGTGTAATGCTACCTAGCATTAGCTTTGCTGCTAACAGTAGCTGGCTCACCTTTGCACTGTGTCAGCAAACTGTGCTCTCTGAAAATCAGCAGCAAGCCGCCGGATTTCTTCCCATTCAGCCGCCATTATTAAAACTGTTTATGTGTACAAAAACAGTCAGCTGTCAGTGCTTTTCTTAACTATCCACTGTCAAGAAGCGAGTGTGCAGCTAGCAGGCTAACGAGACAGCTCTCTGCTGAGCCACACGTCAACATACAGTGACGTATAACCGAGAGCCACGAGGTCCAAATGTCTGGCCTTTTCTAACGCGTTTCGTACAGTGGAACGCCTTATTTATATATAACGCTTTACATTTGTTTGGTTTTGGAGAAAACTTTATTTCAGGAGTGAAATTGTTGTACAAGGATATACAATAGATCAGTATGTCAAGATGTCTAATAGCTCCCTTTTTATTTTTTAATTGTTGCACAGTTTCTTTCGTTAAACGTTTTCAACAGTCCCACTATAAATGCTTTGTCTATATTTCAGAGGGAAATTAGAATAAAAAAATATTTTTGGTATTCAAAACAGTATCATGAGCAGAGATCATTTTCTAATTACTTGTAATTTCAAAATGTGCCAAATTGGCTATAAAAGAGGTTGCATATTTACACAATATGCAACCGTACACAATATGGATGTTCCTCAAATTCTAAGATATTGTTTTACGTTAATTTTTTTTTGCAGTGGTGGACTAGAATCTATAACACCACTGTATACATTCACTTACTTTTTGGACACTTTTTTGAAACTAATCATAATATCAAAATTGATTGTAAAGGGGTCATTACATATCTTGAACATGATTAATTTAACATTGAATTCCTGGTAAACTTGTTGATTATATATGATACATTTTACATACATAAATGTTAACCCCAATATTCTAAAGACTATTCAACTTATAAATACTAAACTAAAGTGATAAAACTTGTATGATTAACTCTTTAGAGAAGAAGAATGTAAAAAAATAAAACTCTTAAAAATGTATTTTTACTGTGTGTTGTTTACTCCAATTCCTTTTTAAACTATCATTATTTATTTATTTAAATGCATGTCCTTGTTTCTCTGTACCATTACAGTATGTTGAGTTCATGTCTGAAATGTTTATACATTTGAATGTTTTTACTATAAATGAAAACAACCTCTCCTCCCGTGTGTTGAGTTTAGCAGATACTGAGTAAGTCACATCGCACGGGACAGGTAGACTGGAGCACTTCAGCTATCTCTATATTTAACCAGTGCTTCACTGTTAGGGACAAATGTAAACTACAAAGTGCTGTATATTTTATCTGTAGGGATTTGTATATTTTTAGACTTTCAAATTCTTTGCTAAAGCTAAAAAGTTTGGAGTGTCTTTTTAAAACAAACCTTTTATGGAGATAAATAATTTTTTTCTGGGACAATTAAAAAGGGGACATATAATTCAATAATGTTATGCATTACACCTGTGCCGTGCAAAAGGTCTATCTGGCAGATGTTAAATGAGCATAGACTAATGTGAATAATAAGGACATATTTATGACATGTAGTCAAAAAGCCTCTTCACTGTCAGTCACACATCTACAGAACTACAGTATAAAGTAGGACACTGTGTTGTTTTACTAATAAAAAGATGAATGCAAAAAACAACAAGAAAATCAGGTCAGTTGGTTAATGAAACACATCAACAAACACACACACACACACACACACACACACACACACACACACACACACAGCCACCTAAGAAATGAAGACATTTTTCTTTCTTTTAAGAAATCTGGTAAACATCACATCACGGGTCAGTGTCAAGTCAAACTGTAACTCTAAATAAATTAAACCTTTCCAAAATGAAAAGAAAATTTAAATTTATAAATCAATAAAATACAAAATTATTCAAATAATTTCAAGAATCCACTGATAAAAGGAATATTCAGAAAGCAAATCGGACGGAACCAATCTGCCTCAGCGCTGCCCCGAGCATTAAAAAGCATCATGATGCAGAATTTTCCATTTTCATTGTAGATAAGCGTTACAACAATATTCATATTACAACCCAAATCAAAAGGTCAAAGAATTAGGAACACATTTAAAATAAACATTAGATTATGAGGGCAAAGGACTCATGATTTAATATATAGATTTTCATTTAATTCTAACCGTAACCCTAACCCTAACCCTACACCCTATCTGAAGAATAAGAGCATTAATAATAAAAATGGGTATAATAATATAGGTTTACAAAAATAATATACAAGCTTTTACCCATGTGTTTAACATTTAGCCTAATGTAGCTATATTCTGAACTAATGACACGCACAACATCTATTACAGTGTGTCAGTCCTGGGAGAAGATCCTCCTCAGTCTCTCCCTGAGGTTTACAACATGTTTCCTCTTTAATTGTAGGGAGTTTTTCCTTGTGCGGTGCGAGGGTCTAAGGTCTAAGAGGGGGTTGTATCCTGTACAATCTGTAAAGCCCACTGAGACTAATGTATAATTTGTGATATTGGGCTATATAAATAAACTTGTGCTTGATTGATTGACACAAACAAAATTTAAATGTGATTCTTTGAACCAGCTGTTGTCTGTTTTTAAAATCATCAATTTGGAAATCCCCTTCTTAAACTGCTGATGATATCAGTTAATGGAATACAAGTTGCAGTGCACATCTGTGAACTCTAGGGAGCAGTAGACTACAAGCCATTACATTCCTTCCAGGGATGTTAACAGATGGTGCTGAAAGCCTATTGTATGAAGCACTCCATCATGCCAGCAAGACCTGGTAAGAGTGAAATACTGTAATTATATGTCATATGCATATTCACTGCAGGCCTATGTGTAATTAATTGGAAGTACATTTTTTAAAAAGCACAATCTCAATGAGAAACTGTCCCTCTGTGTCTCACAGCCATGTACACTTTAATAACTTCTTGAAAAGCCCTCTTCATATCCAGCCTCCACATCAGTACAGCATCAGTATAGTGCGGCTGTAGTCTGCTATGACATGCACACTTTCTATGAGAGTAAAGAAGAAACCAATCAGGAGCCTCAGGCTAAGTTTTAGAATCAGGAGAAAAAGTTGTAAGTGCATTTGTTCAAACTTTAGGATATATTATATATCATTCTCTGCATATACTTTCTGCCTTCAAGCTCAGACTTAAATGACCAGTCAAGGTAAAGGAGAATTATAAGATTAAAGATAATTATGTAGGGGTTTTGGCTGGTTTGTGTGGGTGGTATACACCTTCTCTGGAAATGGAGAGGAATGTCCTTGTCCGACCCATTTGAATATTAGATCATTTGTAAAATGCAAAATGGTGGGCTGCTGTAAAATTCCCTTCAGTTAGGGCTTTTTAATGGAATTTCCTAAATAATGTTGCGTGTGTTGCACCCACTGTGGGCAGCTTATAATTAATTATCCCATTCCGGCACCTCAGGGCAGCCAACATACATAAACCACACCTGACTGAGGAAAGATGAATCATCATAGTGTGGTTACTTGTTTACCCCTGATGCTGTTAAGTGTGTGTGTGTGTGGATGTATGAATCTGTAAGTCAAGTGTCACAGGTTTGTGCAGCACAGTTGAAGTGAATATGGGAGTTCTATATTAATATAGGTAAAAATGAAAACTAAGACCTAAAAAGGTCAAGCTTTTTGTTGTCCCCTTACAATTTTGAATAAACTGTAAATGTATGTATTTGCTATAATTTTGCAACAAGACGTTCATGTTGTTCAGTTTAGATTTAGGAGTAAAATGGGAAAAATACCCTTTTATACAGTGCTGCAGTTCTCTGGAAGCCTTCTCTTGGATCTCTGAAGCAACTGGATGTTTATTGTTTTTCATATTTTTAACCCTCTTTCGCGTCATCTGTCTTTCAGAATCACAACTACAAATACTTTATTTATCACAGTTGCTCCATTTCAGAATAAAATAAAATAAAATATGTATATAAATACAAAGAAGTCAAAGTAAAAATTAGCACATTGTACTACAATATATAACAACAATAATACATATGTAACATATGTATCTTACAATATATACTGCAGTGTAATAATATTAATAATTAATAATGAAAACAAGATTATTGCTTGAAATGTATCTAGTACTAGTGAGTACTTACTCTAGTGAGTAATACAGTAATGATGGCACATGAATAGTACAGAGTATTGCACCGTTATATAATTGCACAGGTAGTATAAGTGTGGTCCGTATTGCACAGTTTAGATATAATATTTATGGGGTTATGGCTGCTGACGGGTGAACTGAGTCCATTGACTCTATTGAGGGAGCAGTTGAAGAGTTTGATGGCCACAGGCAGGAAGGACTTCATGTGGCTCTCTGTGGTGCATCTGGGTGAGTCACTGAGTGTCCTGCTGTCTGACCAGCACGTCATGGACTGTGTGGGAGATATTATATTATATGTTATATTGTCCAAGATGAGCCGCACCTTGTACAGCATCCTCCTCTCTGACACCGTCCAGCTCCACTCCAGCGTCACCGGCCCCGGAAATCTGTTGGCGTCCCCTACCCTCAGCCTGCATAAATACGTTTTAAATATAACTTTGCTCAGGGATCAGTCATGTAGTCATAACTGATCAGGTACTTTTCATTAGGTTTTATGGTGTTTTTTTAAATATTTTTTTTTTACTGTAAGTGTGTTTGTTTAAAGGCCCATCTGGGGACAGGCATACTAGCTTCAGCTAAATTCATGCTATGTACTTGTGTCAGAATAAAAAATACATAGTTCAAACAACTGTGCAAAGGTGAAGAACAATTTAAATGAATAGATTATTAGCAAATAATTAATTGAAATAACTGTTAAGTATAGTGCCAGTAAAGAGATAAGTAAAAGTAGACATGCAAAATGTAAAACTCTTTTCTATTTAAAGTACAGAAGTGTTAAAGTATCAAAAGTAAAAGCTCATATATATTTAGAAAAATAGCCGCTGATTGTTATATTATTATACAATATAATATGTAATGTGATTATTACTGATGCATTAATGTGCCAGCATTTTACTCAAACAATGCATCATATAAGCTGGTCAATGGATTTTTATGTAAAAGCTTAGTAACTAGTGATTACAGCAGTCAAATAAATATAGTGAAGTCAAAAGTACAATAATAAGAATAAAACAAAAATATTTGAGTTAAGTACAAGACGGGGTAAAAAAATTTAAATTTAAATCTACATTTCATCAAGTACCGCAGAATTACAATTTTGCGGTACTTCATTAAATGTAGATTTCAATTTCTAATGTTTTACCCTGTCTTGTCTGACTTAAAGCACTACAATTCAACTTTTCCAATGAGGACCACGATGGAAATATGTTTTCAATCTTTATTACATTTCTATCCTCAACAATTCTAATTGTATGTTAGGATACAATTAGACACAATTAGCACGTGCAAAACACTCAACTACAATTAAAGTTGCTGTAAGAAGAAAATAAAATCAACCTAGTACATTTATCAAAGACTTAACATTTTTAATATGCGTGTTTGAGGAGACCCCCCTGGAGACCATGTTGCCATGGCAGCAGCTGAATTCACCCTAACACATCTGTCCTTACACTATATTCTTACAAAACGGTCCCTATTTTGGTCCTGTCCAACATGTTTCTTTTAATCTCTGTGATTCTCTGATTTAGTTAAGATATCTTCAGTATTTGAGGGCTGTGTTGTCGGGAGCCTAGTGCTCCTGGTAGGGTCTCCCATGGCAAATTGGTCTCAGGCGAGGGGCCAGACAAAGAATGGTTCAAGTACCTCAATGAAACATCACAAAAGAGGAGGTGTGACCCTGCCCGGAGGAAGCCCGGGGCCCCCGTCTGGAGCCAGGCCTGGAAGGGGGGCCCGTCAACAAGCGCCTGGTGGCCGGGTTTGCCACGGAGCCTGGCCGGGCATAGCCC
>CALSBV010012138.1:990079-1010723 GCA_943590825.1 Bovichtus diacanthus
CGACCCCGGATAAGCGGTTGAAGATGGATGGATGGATGGATCTACAGTATTTGCTCAGATAATATGTGGAATTATTTAACCATATTATGCGTTTGTCTTTCTTCCGTCCTACGTACCATGTGTACCTTCCATTCCTCTCCGTCATGCTGGTTTGCAACAGTGTAACCAGAGTGCTCTCTTTAACAGATTGGAGTTAGAGTGGATTTATGCACACACCCAACAACCAGATGCTCTGTGGTTTATGTTGCTGTTAGATGGCTTGGGAATCTTGAATGATGTCATTCACAGAGCCGTAATGTTTTACAAACATGCTCCATTCCTGAAACAGACTGTTGTGCATCCTGTGAGATAGTGGCCAGAAACAACACTAACAGCCTGTTTATATCACAGGCCCGTCAACCATTCTGCTCTCTATGAGACTCTATTAAATCTAAGTCTAAAGTAGCTTCATGACAAGACCAGAGATGTGGCTAATTGAGTCTTCAAAAGCTTTGATATTACGAATTAAAAAGGGAAATATTGTCTTTGATAAGCTGTCTTCTTCTAAAAGGAAGAATACAAAAGTTCCCCAGTCTAATTTCAAACTTCAAAGCATGGCTTCTCTGAGAAAATTTAGGTCATATTTCCACAGCGAATAAGCATTATGAGACTGCCTCTTTGAATTGTAATCAAGTTGAGGTCCGTAAGTAAACACGTTTGTCTCAGCAGCGACGAACACGTCTCCCATGTGGCTTCAAACAGCTGAACTTAAGATACTGTACTGTTGATTGTGTGAACAATTTGCTTTGAAGATGTCAGTGAACAAAAAGTAAGGTGCTTGTTAATACTGATCCTTTTTGTTTTCTTAATTGCTTGAAAAATGTGTTCCTTCAGTATGCACATGCACAAAAGAAACCAGGCTACTTGGGAAATGAATATGCCGGGAATAGGATAACATTATTATATGCACTATAATATCATGGTTACTGTACAATCCATGTATACATACAGATCATAATAATAATTATAAGTCTGCCGTTCCCCTGATTTTAACCATCATTTTCATATACAGGTCGTATTAAACTGAAACAGAAGCCTGAAGTGAGAAAAAAAAAAGATCTGATGTTAACAGTTTTCTTTTCTGTGTTTATGACTTAATATCTTGTGAAATAAAAGGTAATGCCAGGAACATCTTTCAAAGTTTCTTTATTTATCTGTGGGACACATGAGTAAAAGCTTTGCCAGGTGAATTTTTTCTTTTGCCGGGATCAATTTTCTATATTTTTTTCTGTGAAAACAGGTGAAAAGAAAATGTCAGGCTTATTTTAGCATTCATAACATTCATTCTAGCCAAAAGAAAGACTTTGCAGTAATGTTGCATAACTTGCACAACACAACATATCCGTATTGTTGGAGAAATGAAAACTCACCAGGAAGAAAACATGAATACTTTTAGTATTTAGAACATGGGGTCGGGCTGCACTTCAGCCTCATGTGGACAAAATGAGTATTACTACAACAATTACCCCACCTGTTTCAGATTAATTTTTGTTTGAAGAAAAAATTAAGGAATTTAGATTATCCTGGAAAAACCTTTATTTTCACCAGTTATTCAATCATAAACACAGGAGTGAAAACTATTTACATCAGATTTAGGGAAATGGATCACCAGAATTTTTTTTCTAACTTGTGTTTCTGGCTACATTTGTACATGTGTTGTTGTGTTGGCAAGAGAAAAGGTCAATAAATATATTTGTAAAAATGATTTTTTTTAATTTATTTTTTTTTTTTTACCAGTATGCTTTGTTTTCTTTTCCAAATTATTGGTGTACAACATGCAACCATGGTGTGTTGTTCAAGTTCTGAATGTTCAGCCAACAAAATCTGACTCAATCTTGCCCTCCATCTTTTTAGGATAAAAATAGAGCGGAGCTAGCATGAGGCCTGATACTGACACAGGCAGCTCCAGGTGGATTCTGCCTTCCAATGGTGTTGACATCTCAGCTCTCATTTCTCTCTGATTCCTCGAGGTGGAAGTGGGTGGTGGTAGCTCTCTGACAGTGATTATAGCGGTTGGTGGTGGTGGCCACACGTAGGTGGAACTTATATATTCAGGCCAAACACTCAGTCTATTACATAACAGACACACGCTGCATTCAATTCTTTCCAAAAACTGTGAAGCAACAAACAAATGTGTAGAAAACACATTTTAGAGTGTTTCTTTCAAAGCATATTTTCATGAAATACTGAGCTCTTACGGAAGTTAAATTTAGGTCCTTTCATACTCACTTCAAAAGACAGCTGTGCAAAATGTTTGCTGCCCAAGGGCGAAAAGCAGCAGTTAGGTCAGGGGTTTAAAATAAAAAGCTTCAGAGTGCCTTTTGCCAAGGGCTAATTTCACTGATTGCAATATAAAAAGGTGTGCGGGGGTCAGAGCATATACACCCAGAGCTCTTTCAGAGGAGACATTTTACTGTATACTTAGCTAATTTACCACTATTTCAATCTGTGCAGCGTATCTGCCAAATCAGAGAGAACGCTGGCGGTAGCTAGCAAGAGAAGCAGCAAGTGGGAGTGAGGCAGACAATCTGAGAGACGGGAATAGAGAGAATGTGTCGGCTGTCCAAGTGCTGCTATAGCTGGAGAGGTTTTGGGTGTACACATTGCTGGAAAGTGTAATGAGGGAGCAGCACAATGACCACCACACACACAGGCTGCAATGATTACACTAAACTTTCTCCTCTCTGGGAACACTGTGAACTCATAGCACAAAACACAAATGTGTCTTAAAATATTTTTTTCATTCAAATGACTAAAAATAACCACTTTATTGAAGATGCCATTTCAAGAAATACGTCATCTCACCAACGAGCTCCTGATGTCATCTCAGCTGAAAAATCGAACCTATGAACACGTCTTTGGGGTTAGGGTAACATTTCTGTGGGAGATTTTGGAGCTTCACGCTGCATTTTTGTGGCGTTCCACCTAGACACAAGACTCCAAAGACACATTATAGGTTGGATTTTCCCTTTTTTTGGCTGTCCTTAATTTCCAACATTATAGAGATATGTTGTTTAATAGTTTTATGTTCTGTAGCTATTTGATTTGAGCACATTCTTGCTTTCCTCCTATCACTATTTACAATAAATTACCAAAGGAAAGGAAAAGGACGACAGATAAAGAAAAGAAAGGAAAGAGAGAACAAAGGAAAAGAGGGAAAGGCTGGATGAGGAAAGGAAATAGGGAAAGAAGTGTGGAAAGAAAAGAAAAAGGAAGAAAAGACAAGATATGTGAAAAGAAAATAAAGAAAGGGAAGGCAATGGAAAGGGAAAGAAAAGACAAGAAGGAAAGGAAATATTTTGAGATGTGATTTGCCAGTTCAGTCCTAGTTCATGAGAGGATGAGTCCATCATCCTCCCTTGGCAAGGTCTATGTCCTGTGTCCTTGGGCTTCAGATTGCTTGGATCTTTCATACTGGGCAAGAGACAAATTCCATCAGCAGATGTCATGGTACTGTTGTGGGTAAGGGACCCTGAATGATCGGTACATATAATTCTGTTGCACACACGGCACTCTGGAAAGCAAGCCAAAAATTGCCACGTTTGCAATCATACAGCAAACTGTATGTCTAAACAATCTACTGCAAATCAATGGTGACAAACTCCCCAAACAACAAGGAGCATGTCAAGACTGACCGCCAGGTTAGAATTTTTGATTAATGTCAATATCAATACAATGCGCGAGCTAAAATGGGAGCTGATCAACAAAACTTTAAGAAATAAACTGGGCTGTATTTACTGATAACTAATGGATCCCTCTGTGTGTTGTTCACATAGATTCCTCTGCATGTTGTATATCAGCCAAAAAGTGATGCTTTAGCCAACATTCAGAATATTTCATACATGTTAAGGGTCCCAAAGTTGGCAACACAGCAACAATAGTGAAATCTGTAAAATACAGATAGAGTTCAGCAGCAATGAAGACGCAGATCTTCAGTTTGTCATCCAGATTGCATCTTATTCAAATTGACAATAAAATACACACAACCGTTCTCCGAGTGTTAGTTTCTATTTCAGTCCATCTCTGTAGCATAAGTGCAAAACATCAATAAATCTACTTTTCACAATATCACCCAGAAAGAATTCATAGGTGGAGCGCTCACATTTCTGGTATACATAGTTTTCTACTTTCAGCAACATTCTACACATGATCACCTGTATGAGAGTGGATCTGTCACAGGTGAGGTAAAGGGGAGGACCCAAACACAGAAAACAGGCAGTGTGGTAACCAAAAGAAGGTTTTATTCTCAAAGCTTTAAAAAAACAGGTAAAAAGCAAAAACTGAAACAACGAATCAGGATGGCACAAGAGGGAACACGAGGGAACACGAGGGATTGAAGACATAGAAGACAAACCGACCAGGAACAACAGGACAGACAGGTATATATACACACAGACACTAATCACAAGAATGGGACACAGCTGGAGAGGGCAGCAAAGACACAAGGGTGCAGGGAGATTAGACAGGAGGATCAAATGAGGGAACGGAAAACAATCACAAGAGGAGGGAAAATACAAAGACAGGAAGTACAACTAGACATGACACAAGGGGAATGTACCTACAAAATAAAACAGGAAACATGAAAACCAAGATCATGACAGAATCAGGGCTACTATAATGTCATAGTGCAAGTTCAACAATATTATACTGTATTAACTTAATTTGGACACAGCTATTACTCATACAGAAATACAAACATTTTCAATATAAACCCATAATGCTATATCCAAACACATCACAGTAATATATATACCTTTAAACTACATAAATTACAATATTAACATTTTACGCTAACAAGTACAGCTTAACTGTTTTGTTTTACAGCACTTAACAATATACCAATTTCCTTTAGCTATTTATGCATGTAGGAGCCAAAATAAAAACAGTGTGTCAAGCAAATAAACCTAAAACCTGACGACCTACCTGTAAGACTAAACTCAGGATAAAGAAACCCACACACCTGTGGCAACAGCCCGCCCGGCGACATCAGAGTTTCTAAAGTTTGACAGAACTGCTTAAAACTATATCAAAATATCTTTATAACACTCATCCAAATAAAGCTCAGCTTAAAGAAGTTGAGATCGATAATTTTCACCAACTACTAACTGGTAAAATATAGATAGAGTGCAGCAGCAATGAACATTACAGTTCCTTTAGCAGTCCAATGCGACTTACAATAGGTGCAAACAATCATGAGGATATGACTCTAAACAGCGAGACTCTTGCAAGTATATAAGCTTCAAATAGGTGAAATCATACAAGTGTAGAACAATAGTGTAAGGGTTCCTGTGGTTCGTCAAGTGTGGGTTGTTTTTGTTGTTCGTTTTCACTTCCTGTTTTATTTTGTGTGGAGGAGAGGTGTAGTGTGGGAGAACTTGGGGAGGTTAAAGACCCGTCGGGCTGCAGCATTCTGGATGAGCTGTAGAGGTCGGATGGCACATGTAGGAAGTCCAGCCAGGAGGGAGTTTCAGTAGTCAACCTGTGAGATGACAAGTGTCTGGACCAGAACCTGCGTTGCCTTCTGAGTCAGTAGGAGACGTATCCTCCTTATGTTGTAGAGAGTGTGTCTGCAGGACCGGGGAAACAACCGAGGTGCCGATGTTGATGGTAAGGTCTTGGATGGGAGAGTCCTTCCCCAGAAAGAAAAGGAGTTCGGTCTTGTCAAGGTTGAGTTTCAAGTGGTGTGCGGCCATCCACTGAGAGATGTCAGCCAGACAAGCAGAGATTTGTGCCTCCACCTTGGTTTCGGATTTGGGAAAAAGACAGAATCAGTTGAGTGTCGTCTGCGTAGCTGTGGTAGGAGAAGCTGTGAGAGTGAATGACAGAGCCAAGTGAATTGATGTATAGAGAAAAGAGGAGGGGACCCAGGACTGAGCCCTGAGGAACGCCAGTGGTGAGTTGGTAAGGGTCAGACAGAGACCCTCTCCAAGTTAACCTGTATGTGCGGTCTTTAAGGTAGGATTCGAGCAGGGAGAGAGCAGAGCCTGAGACTGCCAGTTCTTGGAGGGTGTAAAGGAGGATCTGGTGGTTCACTGTGTCAAACGCAGCACAAAGGTCAAGAAGGACGACAACAGAGGAGAGAGAGTCTGATCCAGCAGTGTGAAGGTCCTCAGTGACAGCAAGGAGGGCAGTCTCAGTTGAGTGGGCTGCCTTGAAACCAGATTGGACCGGATCAAGAAGGTTGTTCTGGTGAAGGTAAGAAGAGAGTTGATTAAAGACTGTTCGTTCAAGTGTTTTGGAAAGAAATGGTAGAAGAGAGACAGGTCTGTAGTTGTTCACATCAAAAGGGTCGAGTGTAGGTTTCTTTAGGAGAGGGTTCACTCTTGCCTCTTTAAGATTGTCTAGACAGGAGTGATAGACTGGAGAAGGTGAGAGGGGATAGGATCCAGAGGGCAGGTGGTAGGGCAGCAGAGGTAACAAGGGTTAGAAGTGTATTTGGAGAGAGGGGGGAGAAAGAAGTTAGGGTGGAGGGAAGTGATGTGGATGGTGAGCAGTTGGGGACAGTCGGTAAGTTGGAAAATGAAGAGCGTATGTCATCTATTTTCTTTATTTCTTTATAAAGTAGTTGACAAAGTGAGAGGTTAGGTGGGAAGAGGGAGGTGAGGGACTGGGAGGATCGAGGAGGGTGAAGAAGATAGAGTAGAGTTTCTTGGGGTTAGAGAAAGAGGATTGGATTTTTTTGTTGTAAGAAAGCTTTTTGCTTCAGAAATAGAGGAAGAGAAGGAGGAGAGAAGAGTTTGAAAGGCAAGGAGGTCGTCGGGGTGTTTAGTTTTCAACAGCAATGAAGACACGGCGCATTCAATTCGTCATCCAGAGTGCACCTGAGGAGCCAACCCCCCTGCTCCTGTGTCAAAAGTTCCACCTGGGTGCTGCTTACATTTAAAATCTTTTCACAATACATGAAAAGTAAAATGACGTGATTGTCACCTACATTAATAGGGATAATATTAGGCCCAGGACATCCATGAAATTGACTGTTCAGCTGAATGAAATAAATAAACACAAAGGGTTGCTCAGTGTTGGGGTGTACTACACACCTCACCTTCTTAGCCCCAAAGCTCCCGACAAGTGACCGATGCACTGGTTAGCTAGCTGTGTTGTTTTTAGCACAACACACTTTTTGCCAAAGAGACAACACTGTAGAATCTTGCATTAGAAATGGCTAAAAGCTTCATTTGAATAAAATAATAGCAGCAGAGACACTGATAAATAATGACAGGTGTAATCAGTTTTCTTCTTTTAGCTTTGATGCAAAACAATTGTCAAGGCGAGGCAACATAAATGCTAAAATTAATTAACAATTTAAATACACCTGCATGGTGTCCATCCAGACTGCTTATAATCATGGCAGCAGTTGAGCTGTTAATATATATGTATCAAACCTTATGAAGACACCTGCTATGGTGTCTTCGTAGGGTTTGAACTACTGACTGACTGACTGGAATAGGATTCATACAATACATACAGTCCATGACCATTGTCCTCAGAAACAGCAGTGTTTTTTTTTTTGTTATTCTCCCAATTCTATTGCCTGCCTACAGGCTGCTTCAATGTTGACAGACAAAGATGGACGACATGATCGCTCACCAAAAGTGAAGCCAAAACATCTCGATCAACCCCTGGTGGCTTGCTGCAGTATAGGTGATAAACCCTTCCGTTTCGTCAAACTCAAAGTACACCTCACATACATTTTTCCCCAAAGATGGTTTCTGTCATTTTTGTAGGTAGTTCTTATTACACTGATGTATGTTCAAGTGTTAATTTTTCTGATAAGTTTGGTTTTAATTAGTTATTTGATGCTATAAAAATGGTGCATGACTTCATGATTGACAGCTGCTCTGAGCATTGAACATAGAGTAGAAACATGATTTTATCATTTAAGGATTCAAGGATCATTTATTGTCATTCTGCAACACAGGCTTAAACAATGGAATGCAGTTGTAGCCTATAGTCCATTTATGCTACACAAGAAAAACAAGACAAAACAGAACAAAAACAGCAGTTAATTCTTGTAGTGCATTTTTTGAATTTGCATCAGGAGGGATGTAAACAGCAGCAACAAAACAGTGTTGAATTTGTTGGGCAGATAATAGGGCCGGCATCTTTTATATTAAAAATTTGATATTAGGGAAACATTGTAAATCAACTTTGACCTTTGAGCACCAAGCAGCATTGATGCAAACACAGAGTCTGAGAGGAGATGAAACGTTCACTATAACTTTCCATAACCGTGATTGTATGTTTTTATGAAACATAAACATCTTTGTACGCAGTCACTGAACGTTTCCACTAATGGTTAGTCAGCGCTGTCGGACCGACATTTGTGTTCGTATCCTGGAATTAAAATGTCAGCAGAAACACAATTTTATATACAATCAATGATCTCAACAGTGCTAGTTTCAGTGCACACTGTAAGGCTTGTTTAATGCTACAAGCAGCATCAGGAACATTATTTGTTTGGGAATGTATACAGGTTTATAGCATATAATTCTAAAAAAAAAGAAGTTAAATGTTTGTTCATTTGCATGTACTACATACAATATACTGTACTACTATCTATTGTAATCTAGCACCTGCTGCCTCTCATACAAACTCATCTACATCTTGGCAAATGTAACTGTGATTTGGGAGCACATAATGTACTGCGTCTGTACAGCACACTGTAGCTTAGCTGTTGATTTTAGCACCTCTGCTGCCTTCTGCTAATGATAGTTTGAAATTAAAGTTGAAGACCATCTGGATCCAGCTCTTCTTGCCTGTTTCCTGTGCTGTTGTAACAATTGATCTTCCCCTCCAGGATCAATTAACTCTCGGACTGATCAACCTCTCTCATTATTTGGAAAAACTCCACATTTATATTGCTTAAATAATACCATGTTAACACAGTTTGGTTTAATAAATTAGCCAGTTATGGGAAACCACTTACTGTAGCACCTCAATTAATCTCCTTCTGTAGAAGTTTATATAAATAGAGTCCCACAAGATTCAGGACCTTCCTACCGACGATAGTTGTGGCTTGGTTTTCAGCAGTAAACTACATCAGAGGCAGGTTGACCATGATTAATGTACCATAGTATATGGTGATATTGCTTTTTCAGGCTCTTTCATGCCATTTTCCTCGAGAGACACAAATCAAGTAGAATATCCAACGGCAATAATAATAGCTTACAATTTTAATTTTATATTTTCTTGTACTAGGTAGTTAGCATAGGTAATATCTGTTTCTTTGTGAAGTAGATGTGAGATCCAGTTATAGAGACGGATACAGAAATACAGCTTTTTATATTTAAGATGACCTCAGTAACCTCCATAAAACATAACCTCCTTGGTGAAGGTAAATAATTGAAGGTCTAAATAGTGTTTTATGATACGTACGGTAATATTGTCTGAGAGTCATTTACTATAAATAATGTGTGCCATTTAAAATGGAAATATGATTACATGAAACAGCGCTTCCCTGTAGCTTAGTCCATTATGCTAGCCACCAAAAAACAAAAGTAAAAGAACAGAACAACAACAGTAGTAGTATTAGTGCACTACCGGAGTGCATCTTCTGAATTTGCAACAAGAGGAATGTAAACAAACAAAAACAATTGCGAATTTGTTTGGGCAGGGAAACATTGTCCATCAACTTTGACTTTTGAGCAGCTGGCATCGTTGATGTAAACACGGTCCGCCCGTCAAGTGGAACAGCTTGATCTGGGATGTTATGATGGAGCCGCACGGTCATTTTGCTGGTTTGGCCTGAGTCTTATTTTCCTGCACCCGGACATCACCCAGGAGCAGGGGTGGTCGTGGAATCGCCTTAGGTCCAGGCTGGGTTAGCTTAGCTCCCATCTCAGGTTCCTAACTCCTCCGGGGCGGTCTCTCCACCCTCGGTGGTGTTTGGTCAGCAGGTCTGGTCGTCTCAAAGTCCGCTGCAATTAATCCAATCACTACACTTTCTTCTCTGATGTTGATGTATATATTATGTGTTACAACATATATTAAAAGATTCCTATTCAGTATTCAGGTATTTATAAGTTTACCCCAGATGTTGGGTGAAGTATAAAGTATAAAAGGTAAAAATCAACAGAAAATTTATAAAATAAAATAGCAGGGACCCCTTAATTTTTTCTTAAAAATGACCTCAAGATGTAAATTTACCTCAAATTTACAACAAATTTGTGGTTATTTAATGTATAATACAGTCTAATATTTTAATGGATGAATTAAGGGGTAGCAATATATCAAGGGTTTAATGGATTATCTGCTAAATGCAATACATGTTTAAGGCATAAAAAAACCCTTAAACTCTTACAGATAGGATCAAGCTCATCTGTGAATTTTTACCTCATTGAAAAACATTCAAGGGATGGATTTCATCAACTATTTGGTTAACTATGATAATATTATATTCCATTCATAGTTTCCGCCAAATACATTTATTTGGGCCTCTTTTCTACAAAAGAAAATCTACATCATTAAAAATATTGCCCTGATTTACTGATAGGCTTTCCAGTGTTCCTGTAGCTGTTTAGTAATAGCATGGCAGTTTAATCTTACAATACAAATTCATGTTTTTTTTTTTTTAACGAATCCAGCAGACTAATTAATTTGTTCATCACCTCTGGGGTAAGCTGTCATCTGTCTTTGGGGAAAAGCGGAGCAAGAACTCACAAAGGTTGTATTTCCCTCACAGACGGGATTCTGAGATGCTAGTTATCCTTTCATAGGGTGACAGGAGAAAAAACACAACGTACGCTGTGAGGTTTAACCCCTCTCAAACTCCTAAGTCTCTGAAGGACATCTGTTCTGAAAGCTGGCTATAGAAACTGTGACACACACGTTTTAATGGTGCACAATTTACTACGGCGATGGGATGAATCTGGGCCCGGATGCTCATCAATAGCATTCCTGAGGACAGCAGGGCTCCTCGTAAACTAAAGTCCCCAGACTGTTTGTATTTTCCAGTTTATTTAACCTTTATAGAATAAGGTGGACCCCCAGAGATTTACCTTTTTTTTTACATTGCCTTCAAATTCTGAAGCAGTGCAACCTAATCAAGACCACAGTGTGTTTCTTATAAGATACAACATATTGTCTTTTGGCTTTAGAGCCTCAAGGTTTTTAAGATTTCATCACTTTTTGTGTAGTATACTGGCAAGCATGTTGGACCACAGCCACAGGAATCCAGTTTATGTGTCAATTTAATGAGGAAAAGACTTCTTTCAGATGTTCCCCTGGCATTGCAAGTGATGGCACTATTGCCTCTGACCCGTGTGTCATTGCTCTTCGTTGCCTACTTGCTGATGGATTCTCTTGACTGGCCATGTGGACAGCTAGAAAGACTCTGTCCACTTTCTTAACAGACATCCCTTTTTTTGCCTGTTAAGGTGGCATTGCACACCCTTAGCTTAAACCATGTCGACTTGTTCATGTATAAGTCATATGGCTCCCTGGCTCGAGATGGATGGATTACTGAATGGGCCTACTGGGTACAAAGGATTACAAAGAGACTTAAAACATCCACAAAGAGACAAATAAAACAACTACAAAGAGATGCCAAATAACCACAAAGAGATGCAAAATATCCACAAAGGGACTCAAAATGGCTACAAGAGACACTCAAAACAATTACAGAGACATAAAGTGAGCACAAAGAGATGACAGATAACCACTAAGAGATGCAAAGCCACCACAAAGATTTTACTTTCCTCTCACAGACAGTAAAAAGAGAAAATCAGCTACGACTCATGCTACAGGATTACTTCATGAATCATTTACATTTTGGAAAAGAAAACACTGGCAGAGAATTAATAGAAAAATACCACAGTCTGCAAAGGTCAAATGTTCCTAATATAATTGGAGCTCTGAATCAATACCTGTAATTACTCTCACTATACTGCTTTTGACTCTTAGCCCTGCATTTAGAAGGAACCATTTAAAGTCCTTTCAAGCTTTTGTTTTGTACTGTATTGGATTGGTAATGAAATACAGACAAGATTGTGTAGCATTTCAGAGCCTTCAGACATGAGGGTCAAATTCCTAATTTAAGGGTTATTTTGAAAAGGCTGTCATATTATTTTCCTTGTAAATTTTTGACATCTGAACTTATGCCACTTATGTTAATGTGAATCTAAAGTCACAATGTTCATAATCAGGGTTATGCTTAGAAGACCTTCCCCCCTCACGGTGTAGGGAAAAGAACACATCGACATCGAGCTCTCTCCATGCTAACTTACAGTATATTTGACATGTGGAGCTGCAGGCTAACAACCAGAAATGGAAGGGCCAGCTCTCAGAAGCACTTTGTTTCTCCACAATCCTTGTATCAATACATAAAAATGTGGCAATACTTTCAGGCTTCATGTTTATGCATGACTGCGCCTTAGCTAAGATCTTTTTTGCATGGCGAGAAAAGCTTGCGGTTCAAGTGTCCGTAAATAGACTCTTGGTCTTCCTGTGTGGGAGAACTGGTGGAAGTCGGTGAACCCAAAAAAGAATGTTGAGCTAAATTAAATGTCTTGCTAGTACATCTGAATCACATTAAACCTATTATCTTCGGCCTTCCACTCGGCCTGTATCTATTTTTTATAGCTGTTACATGAGGGGATAGACTGGAAATGAATCTTCCATTTATTGTGAAATACAGGAGCTCATTGAGAATCACATTCTTCAATGTTAGGATTTTGTAAGGTGGAAGATTATGTAAATCTATTGGATAATATCTGGAGGACTATACATTGATTTTGTATAACTTTACTTTGTTTTTGTCTTTGTTGTGTGTTTATTAATTTTGTTTTGTGTCCAGTGGAAATTTGCACAGAACTCCAAAGGCACTTACAAATTAAATGTGGCCAGGTTCCCTCCCAATTTAAACAAGCCCAACTCCTTTTTGGTGAACATAGTGGAGCTTTTAGCAGCTAAAGAGGCAGTTATTTTTCTGAAAAAAATAAGACTCCCCTCTTCGCAGACCCCAAGAACCACCACCAACAAGAGATTTCAACTCTCAAAGTATTTATTACTCACATATTTTGGGACACTTAAGCCTAAATCATTAACTCCTCACCCACTCCTCCCTCATCCTTCTCCCCTGCTGGACTGGTGAGTCACTACAATGACTGTCTCTCCTCTTTCCTGGATGCTCTGCCCCCCTCAAAACTCGCACAGTCTCCTTTGCTCACACCGCTCCCTGGTTCACTGCAGACCTTCGACAACTAAAAACCACTGGTCGTCGACTCGAGCGGCTGTGCAAAAAGACTGGACTCTCAGTGCACATCCAACTTTACGCCGAACACCTACACCTCTACAAGAATGCTCTCTCCACTCCAAAATCCTCCTACCACTCCAACCTCATCAGCACTGGTAAAAATAACACTAGAACCCTCTTCTCAACAGTCAGTCACGCCTGCTACAATTCTCCCTCCAGATGTCTCCACCGACCACTGCAATGACTTCCTGCAATTCTTTGCCACCAAAATCAACACCATCCACCATCAGCTGGCCTCATCCTGCACTTTCCCAAGTGATCCACCCTGGATGGTTGCCACCAGCCAACCATTCACCAGCACCCTCTCCAACTTCTCACTAGCAAAAGAATCTACCATCTCCAAGCTCATTCTTAAATCCAAACCCAATACCTGTCAGCTCGACCCCCTCCCCACTATCCTCATCAAAGCCTGTCTGCTCTCCATCTCCCCCATGGTCACAAGAATCATTAACTCCTCCCTCACCACTGGATCTGTACCCCCCTCCCTCAAAACAGCTGCAATTACGCCCGTTCTCAAAAAGCCTGGTGCTGACCCAGCTGACCTAAACCATTACCGGCCCATCTCCAACCTCTCCTTCATCTTGAAAACCCTTGAGAGAGTCGTTGCTGCTCAACTTCAGTTCCACCTTGACACAAACAACCTCCATGAACCTTTTCAATCTGGTTTCCGCCCCAACCACAGTACTGAAACAGCCTTGGTTAAACTCACCTTCTCCGTGCAGCGGACTCTGGACTGCTCACCATCCTTATGCTCCTTGACCTCACCGCTGCCTTTGACACCATCTCCCACCTAACACTCATCCAGCACCTGGCTGACATTGAGATCTCTGGTGTAGCACTTTCATGGTTTTCATCTTATCTCTACGACAGACAACAACATGTGCAACTGAGCAACCACAGGTCAAGGTGTTCTCCTGTCTCACAGGGTGTCCCCCAGGGGTCAGTACTAGGTCCACTATTGTTCATCATCTACCTCCTTCCCCTTGGCACAATCCTCCACCACCACAATGTCCACTTTCACTGTTATGCCGATGACACTCAGATCTATATTTCTACAAAACCCACCACTACCCTGCCCACTTCCCTCACCACCTGCCTACAAGACGTTCGGAGCTGGATGACCAGGAACTCCTTGAAGCTTAATGGTGACAAAACTGAGGCCCTTCTCATCGGCTCCAAAAGCACTTTATCCAAAGCACAAAACTCCATTGCCCCAAACTTCATCATTGATGGCCTCTCCGTACCGTTCTCATGTCAAGTCAAGAGTCTTGGTGTCACTCTGGACAGCACCCTCTGCTTTGCACCCCACATAAAGAACATCACCTGCACTGCTTTTCTCCACCTGCGCAACATCTCCAGACTCCGCCTGTCCCTGTCCCAATCCTGTACAGAAGTCTCGGTCCATGCATTTGTCACATCACGGATCGACTACTGCAATGCTGTTCTCTCTGGATTTCCCACCAAATTGCTCAACCAACTTCAAATCATCCAAAATGCCGCTGACTGGATCACGACCCGCACCAAATCCTCTGAACACATCACCCCCATTCTCCTGAAACTTCACTGGCTCCCTGTTCAATTCTGGATCAACTACAAAAACCTTCTGCTCATCTACAAAGCCCTCCACAAACTAGCGGGCTGCTCTCCTGGCTGCGCTGCCACCGGGAAGATGAGACGAATATGCGTTGTTCTCTAGTTTCTGCCACTTTGAATTTAGTCCAATATACAAACTCACGTAACGTTACACGGACTACAGCGCTGGTTAACATCAGTGCCCAGTAAACACAGATGATCACGTGAAAATTATAAGACAGCAGAGTTTTCTGACAGGAGATCAGAGTTTCAGCAGTTTGGTTGAATATTGGTTTTCTTGCCCACTGACTGACTGACAGGCATTACACAGGAGTAAACGCAATACACAATATAAAGAATAAATAATAATACAATAAATATGTCAAACTACTACAACTAAAATATAAACATTAGAGATTGTATGGCTTCAGTTTAGAGGTGAAATACTGCTCCCTATTTCTTTGGAGCAGGTGACTCGGAATTACACATTGCACCTTTAAAGTAATGTTACACATTTACATTACAATAATTAGGCATGTAAATAAAGTATAGTATTTATCGCAGCGAAATCCATCTTCACACGCTTCAAGCAATGCGTTTGTGCAGCCAGTGACCGGACCAATCAGCGTCCTGGAGCTCTGTCAGGTGTTGTTTGTGTGACGACGGATAGGCAACTGTTTGTTCAAACGAAGAGGTGAGCGTAGATGTTACAATAGAATAACGTTATTTCAGAACTGGAAAGTATTTCTAAATTGAATTCATTTTGATATAACTCACCTGTTTTATTTATATTAAGGCTTGAAGTTACGCATCATTAGGGGCGTGGCCACTTTGAGTGACAGGAGGGTGCCGTCTCAGGTCCCTAGCCGCTTGCTGTGTGCTCTGCTGCGTCACCGCTTCAACTCTACCAACGATGCCCATTTTTTGATTAGCCGGGAGTTAGACGGTGGTGTCACTGCCAAGATGGCAACGGCCGGAGCCGCCTACTTTGAGCTTTACAGCGGCTCTGCCAAAACCGATAGGTGATGTTTCGGAGATTAAGTCTCTATTTTATACAGTCCATGACATCTTGCCAGTGCCCCAGAAAATAGCTGTCTTTCATTTCAAAGGCTGCTAAATATATAAACTGTCTGCACCTATGTTGTTTCAAGAACAGGATTTGGGATTTAGATCTGCCACCGGGTCTGGAGTAATGTTTACCTGAGCAGAGAATGAAGTCAGAGTCTTGTGCAGGCAATCCCTCAATCATAGCTATGCTCAATTTCATATTTAGCCCCATTACCTTGCATTATGTCCTTTGCTATTATTCTTGTTGACAGTACATTGGTATTGGTTGGGTATTAAAATATCAAAGTACATTCAAATAAAACAGTATGTTTGGACTGTGGATTTGTTTAAGACCTGTAAAATGGAGTATCTGTGACTACATATCTCAGCAATTAACACCCCTTTGTGTGGGATCTGTATGTGACAATAGCAACTTTAAAGTTATCCTGATGTAATTTCTTGTTTGTAGGAAAATTACAAAATCCAAGAAAAGTTGGTGAAGTATAGTGTATGTGTTGCTTTTGGGGACATTGTCAAAATCCCAAGGTCAGTGAGAGATCAATGTACAAAATCGTGTTATGTCATGTGACTCATGTCATCTGAGCTTGTCATGTGACGCTACATCACTGAGTCACATGACATTACATCCGTTGTTTTTTTTTTTGACCCAAACCATGATCTTTTTTCTAAACCTAACCAAGTAGATTTGTTACCTGAACCTAACCAATAGTTTCACAGCGTTAATCATGTGGTATTGTGTGTTACTATAAGCGCGATACAAGGCTGATATTCAACGTACAATGACAACATTTTTCTGGTTCGTTATATTAGTCTCCTCCAGTGGGAGACAATGTTTGGGCCTACAGACTGAATGACACTGTCTGTATTGTAATTTAATTGTTGCAATATCTGTGTTGGCAGCCACTAAAAATGATTTGTTTGTTCCCCTTAATGTCCAGTGATAATGTTAACAAGCTAGACAAACTAGCTTCCTCTTACTGAGTGGAATATAAACAATAGTGTATTTGGATTGCTGCGATATCTGTGTGGGCCGGTACAAAAAAGTGGTATAGCACTTCAGTGCTAACGTTATTAAGCCAGGCTAACTAGCTCAATCTTTTCAAATGGAATACAAAGTCAATGGGACCTCGAATGTGGGGACGGACGGCTTCAATCGCTAATGGTTGTTAGCAAACACTTGGCCTTTTTGACAGAGGGTAATAAAATCCTTGTGTCAACATATACAGTATGATGTTTTACAGTTAGTGGTATGTCTCCTAGCAATGCATGCTTTCTGCTGTCAGTCAACTAATGTCTTGGTAAATGCCCACTCAGAAGCCTTAGACTCAGTTTGCACAAATATACCCTACATTATTTTTTATCCTATTTTAAAAAATAGAGAAAACTAGAGAGCATCTTGCGATGGGATCCGCAATTTAGCCTTTGCCCCTAATTTCAGCACCCTTGCTTGAACCACAACAAATCATTTAAACTCGACCTTCATTTTAATCTCAACTACACGCCTTTAAAGTTTTGTGAAATCAAATCGGGCCAGGAGCGTAAAGTGGGGGGACAATGGCCCCTTGGCCTCCCTTGCTCGAACTACGGCCATCTTCCAACTCATTCAACATTAATTTTGATCTCAACTATACATCTGTTAAGTTTTGTGACTCCGTCTTGCATGGCTGCAATCTCTCGCGGTGACAAAAGAGCAGGAAGAGCCATAAGTTCGTCAACCTTTTCTTACTTATTAAACTAAATAATTTTGTTCTGTTAAAACAATTTGAGCTAAAATAAAAAGCTTTTGATAGTGTTTTGATGCTTGTTGATATTTTTTGGGTTGATAACATAATCGACAAGGCATTTGATAGTTTCATAGCGGCGGTTAAATAACTGCAACATTATTTAACAACTCTATGTAAGTAACAGTTAGAATAACGCTCTTTTACATTTTATTAAAGTTCTAGTTACAGTGAATGTTATCCACAACTCACCTTGTACCATAATAACATGTTATCAGAACAGCTGAGATTTATTCTGCCTCCAGAGCAACTTTGTTTGTTGAACTAAAATGTCTGCCTGCTCTTTACTCACATCGACCTAGAATCATTTTACTTCCTACCAAACCTGAGAATACCTGTAACCTAAGTCTAATGCTGCTGCTGTTCACTGTTAACCCTCATGCACAATTAGCTCTGTGATTTCTCTATGGGTATATTTGGACCACACATACACACTGCTACGGCATATCATACTGCATACATGCTCAAGCTCACACACAAACACACATATGTGGGAGGCAGAAGGGTTTGACTCCACACTCTGTGGGGGAGGGGGGGGGGGGGGTCTCAAAGGGAGAGTGAAAAGTTCATTTCGATTTATTAAAAAGAAGAAAAAAAATCTAGAGTGAAGAATAAAGGAATGTGGTCCCTGTGTGGACCAGTATCTTCTACCTGATTTACATAAAGGTCTGTACATCAAAAGTCATGGATGCCCTCTCTAAAATATTCCAATGCAGCTTGTTACAGGGTCCTTCTCCACTTCTATCAAAGGCAGATGGATGCAGGGAGAGAGCCAGGAAGCTTTTTCTCTCTTTTTGTCCCCCACTGGACAGCTCGACTGTTCTCCTTCGTGAAGGCCTGACAGACTGTCATTCTATAGGGCATCCCTCTCTTATCTCCCAGGAGTATATCATGCTGACAAGCAATAGCTGAAGTGAGCATGACAGTGGGCGTGTTAAGGAACATGTTTCCCCTCCAAAGAGGAGCTGCTCAGTCCACACTGTGCAGGAAAACTGCTGCCGTGGCATTTCTGCCTGTTTGAGCAGGCTGCAGGAACAGACCAACTAACCTGCTGGTGTCCCATACTCTGCACAACATGGTGTTCCTCTGCAGCAGCCGGCATGTCAAAATATTTAGACCATATTCAGTAAAATGATCGACGTTGTTTGACTACCACATAATGCTAGTGTCTGCTGGTTTTGTTTACCAGTTCATTTGTGGTGATTGTGTGTAAGCAATTATATGAAACAAAGTGGTGTTTGTAATGTGTGTGCGTGTGTTTATGTGTGTGTGTGTGTGTGTGTGTGTGTGTGTGTGTGTGTGCCAGGTGCTCCTCGGTGTGGGTGTGGATTCTTTTAGCCCCGACATATGTTCAGAGTAAAGCACAATAAATCAAATTAAAAAGTAATACTTCTGCTGTGTTTCTAGGCAAAGCAATCTCTAGCATGTATCATTACCACAGATTGCCCATTCATCATGTACTGTTGTAGGTTGAACAGTATTGTCAAATCGGCAAATATCAGGTAAGGAGTGAAGGTAGACTGAAGCCTTTACTAATGAACATATATTTAGAAAAATAGATGGGGCTTGGATGACTCCAGAATATTATTACAGTCTAAATGGCTATTTGGTCATTAATCACACTGATTAATCAGCTGCAATTAACTTTAAAGAGAGCGCTGTATTCTTTTATGGGATGCTAACTCATTTTCCTTATTGCTGGGAATGTTAATGGTAAATTCAACAATAATTGTTTCAAATTTTTTATGTCTCTCACGGGGTTTGATTTTTAATGTCATCATAAAGTCTAATTAATTATTCTACTTCATATGCAATGACTTTTGTGGTTGTTTCAGTTTAGTATGGAATGGACTGCATTTATATAGTGCTTTTCAATCACTCAAAGCGCTTTACAAGACATGTCAGCATTACAGGCTGCCATACAAGGTGTACATGTCACAGTAAACACACACACACACACACACACACACACACACACACACACACACACACGGCCATCGGGAGCAATTTGGGGTTCAGGTTCAGTATCTTGCCCAAGGACACTTTGACATGCTGACTGTAGAGGCTGGGGATCGAACCCCTGACCCTCTGACTGGTGGACGACCACAGTAGAAATCCTAGATAATCTGGAAAATTACATTGTGGAAAAGGTTCTCCATAGGAAGCCGGTGATGTTAATATAGAACAACAAAGTCCATCTGTCTACAAAAAAATATCCGACTTAAACACGGAGACAATGGTTTGTTTCCCTTTTCCAACCACATTTATTACTGTAACCATGCCGATGAAGGTCCCAAACTGTGATCTTCCCCTAACCTTGACTCAGTACTTATTCTTACCTAAACAACAATGTTTTCCTAAATCTAACCCAACCTCATAGTGCTATCACATGGCTGATAGGGGCTTCACATAGAAACCGCTGATACTGTATGTGTTGTTCTAGAGGGCAATAGAAAACAAATGTATTTGTCGTTTAATTTGGAGGACCCACTGATAGTGTTATTTCCATGACAATGAGTTTTCACTGTCAGTCAGTGACGTGTAAATATTATCTCTAGTCCAGCAGAGAGAATATATGAAGCTTATGTTATGTTATCTTGATGTGGTGTAATGTAACTAAGTACATTTCCTCAAGTACCTATGTAAAATATGTGAGCATTTCTTCCACTACTGTTGACTTGTATTTATGTCAGTGTTTGGCTTGCATTGCTGTTTTCTCGAGAAGTGTTTGAAGGCTCACAGAACAGTGTGTTCTGTGGTTGGTTAGATGGTGGATTCAGGCTCTAATGTCATGGATAATGGATGGCAGAAAAGATAATGTTAGTTTAAAAATGTAAAGCAAGATGTGTGACATATAAGAGGATCTACTTAAGTTCAATACAATTCTCATCCATCCATCTTCAACCGCTTATCCGGGGTCGGGTCGCGGGGG
>CALSBV010012138.1:1020723-1034946 GCA_943590825.1 Bovichtus diacanthus
CCCAAACCCCTCCACCACGGTAAGGTGATGGTTCTCGGAGGGGTCAATACAATTCTATACATTTTAATTAATCAGTTAAATAAGATATTATGGTGTTTGATTCATGAGCTTGGGTCCCCGTAACACAATGGATTTTAATATTGCGGTGCGCTAAAATGTTATTTTTATTTGTCATGATTAGTGAGCTGTGTCCCGTAGACTGTTATGATCGACTCTGATCAGGTACAGTATTTTCTTTACAATCAGGAAGTGTTTTCATCGGTCTCTGCTTAATTGATAGAGGGTTGAAGCTAAATTCTGAATTGAACATTTTGTTTCATCTCTCTGGCCTTTCAGATCATTTTTTAAATGTCCTATTGAGAGCTGTGCTCACCTTGAGTCCAATGTGTTGCAATCCTGGGTAAACAGCCCGAGCAGGGGGGCAGCAGTTATTCAAGTTCAACTGAGGTAATATAGTATTGATTTGGCGATTGGCTTCAGGCGTTCGAGTGCCTGATCAGCCGCTAACACACACAGGCTTTGATGCACCAAGAGCTGTGTATCATTGCTAATGACCCAGCTAATTATCTGCACGATAAACATTATCTGGTCATTTTTCACCTTGTACATGCCTAACAGACATTGGCTTAGCCTGCTATTGATATCTGAAGGTGTTAAGGGAGCAGTGTGGGATAAAGCGCTTAAATATTAAAGGACTATCCCGAAAATGTTTTTCTCTGAACACATTTATTGCATATAATACCATTGCCTTCGCTCGGTGGATTCAGATTAACCTAAATCAAATTTTAATATCCAGAGGATGGTTGCTCACCCTCTTTCATGTGTGTGTGAACAAAACGAACAAGGCTTTAATTTATGCATATGATATCCTAGAAAATAATCGACCTTCAGTGTGAAATGAAAAGTGCTGGGAGCAGCCATTTATCAAATCCAAGTGAAGGACATATTCCCCCAAGTCTCTTTAGTCTGGGGGGTCTGTGGTGTAATTGACCTCTTCCTGTGAAGTTTAATAGAGTAAGAATAGTCTCTATGAAAGTTATGGCTAAACAGAGTTATTTTAAAGGCAATACTAGCCAATAGTAACATATATCAAACACAAGCACTGTACATACAGTGTTGACAGTTTATGGACACTTTTCATGCTTTCTAAAAAGTGCATCTCAAGAGTTTAAAAAGGAATAAACTTCTAATTTATCCACAACATATGTATTTCCTGGGACTATGCTAGTTCCTAGTTCCTGTTGGAATCCAGGAAGTTTTAATCTTGAAGTTCACGTGAGGTGGAAGCATGGCTGCAGATGGAGGGAGCATCCAGTGACCTCCATTGTAATTATACATATATTATGTTTGTAAAATAAAGCCAATGGTTAAAGAGTGTGGCACTGAACCGCATAATGTTGAATACTGCTTCACATGCTGACTGTAGAGGCTGGGGATCGAACCACTGCTGCATTCACATTTTCATTTTCATCCTGTTTGCTCATTGTCTGATTATATTGATTCTGCTGGATTCGATTGTGCCACAACACCAGAGCTTATCAATAGAACTCTGTTCAGCAGCCAACTCTCATGATTCTCACATTTCAGAGCCTCTCACCAGCACATGAATGCAGCATAGGTCAGGAGTACACTTTTCAAATGAGTCTGCACTTGTTTGTCCACTACAATGAGTTCATTCTGACTTGAATGTATTAAAAGAGATTACAGATTATTTAGTTCAAGTATGTTTCAATTCTTTGGAATGTGGTTAATAAAGCACAATGAAATAAAAGGAAACAAATAGAAAAACACATTCAACAATCGAACACCGTGGAAGCGACACTCATATGAATGTGTTTGGGTTTGTCTCTACGAGTGTTGCGCTTCACATCACACAGTCCTTTGACCCATTGTTTATATGAAAATATTCATTAGTGCAGCTTTAAGTATAGAATTTGAATAAATTAATTTTGAGTATTGGAATTGGAGTAACAAAAGTTGATGGTAATGATGGTGATGATTATAAATGCAAATGGTTAATCGCCATCCCCACGTACAGGAAATAATGATGAATTTCCATTCATGAAACATTGAAATACAGCACTTAGCTTTAGTCACACTTGCGTGTGTAGCCTTAGAAACGGCTGCTCAAAGTAAAATGTGTTTGGAATTACAGAAAATTATAAGTCTAACATTCATCCTTTTTCTGGAATAGAAACATTCCATTCACACAGTAATTATTTTCTAATCAGTAAGGTTTGTCAGAGCTTTGGATAGCTCCGCTGATTCCCTGCCTGCATGCCCGTGGCATGGGCAGGCCTTTGAGAAGCTACAATTAGAAGCAGATTGAGATTTCTATTTCTACATCCAAAGCTGGCTCCAAGGAGCACTGAAAACCAGAGAGCCTTGTTGGCCAACTGCAGTCTGTCTGCATCTGAAGCTATTCTACTGGGAAACCTAATCATAGCTGCAAACTCAGAAATCAGGGTCAGGAAATGTGAAAAATTCAGAAGGGGGTTTGGATAGAAGGCACTGAAGTATAAATTCTGTAGATCTCTCAATCCAGGGATGCCTTTCAGAGGCCTTTTTCTGAGGAATGTCACAGAGCTGGAGCTTCCACAGAGGAAAAAGAGATGGATGATAACTTGTTTGCATAAAATATATTCCTTCTGTATTGAAGCCAGTTGCCTTATACAATCATGTTGCTTTACTAAAGTGATAAAGTCCTTTAGATAATTCTGATATGAGACAGCTGTGATTCACCCTGCATATGTAGGCCATGTACACTTTCACCAGTTTCTTTTATTTGGCAGACACATGGAACTACTGATGTGGACTATCTTTGATTTTATGGAGACATTTTTATGGCTGAGGTTGAGCAAAGACATTAATGTATATACGTAGTGTAGTGGACATTTGCAACTGTTTCCCTCGGGAGGAATAAAGTTCTATCTTATCTTATCTTATCTTATCTTATCCACCTCCAGGATTGAAACATGAATATAAATGCAGACAGAAAATGACACCTCCCCCTAGGATTTGAAGATCATATGATGGAAGAACTCCTGTAATAATCCTGGCCTTGATCCTATCGTGCACCTGATACCCTGATATTTCAGTTGCTCATGGGTTCATGAAAGGAAGCCGGAAATACGAACTCACAACGTCAGAGAGTGGTTGGCAATCTTTGTAGCAGTGGTGAAATGTAACTAAGTACATTTGCTCAAGTATTGCACTTAAGTACAATATCCAGGTATTTGTACGTTACTTGAGTATTTCCATTTTATATATTTCTACTCCACTACATCTCAAAGGGAAATATTGTACTTTTCACAACATTATTTGAATGCTTTAGTTACTTTGCAGACTTGGATTATTAATACAAAATATAAATCAACTAATACATGATGATATATTTGTACAGGTTAAGATACTCAGCAGTATCTAAAGTTATATCCAATGAGCTTGACCTTTACCAGCTGCAACTCTAAAGTGATGTATTCAATTCAAGATACTTTATTTTCCGTGAGGAACTGATTACTCATTTATGAAAAACATGGAGTTAAAACTGGGGGGAATGATAATGCAGCAGTGCGGTAATGTGTGTGTGTGTGTGTGTGTGTGTGTGTGTGTGTGTGTGTGTGTGTGTCCAGGGAGTCCTAGAGAGGTTGCATGCCTGATAGCTATTAGAAATGGAAAGCCATCAATATCAGCTGGGATGGAAAAATCTATCAGTATCATGTTAATGTGTCCACAGCCCTTCGGCAGGCAATGCTAAGGTTGCGTTGCCCTAAAGTAAGCGCCAACAGGCTGGAACATACATGCATCTAGTACAAACTGACAGAATGAAAAGCTGATGGACAGATTATACTCACTTCACTCTGTTCAACTCAACTTTATTTGCCTCCTCAGGGCACTAATGCAAGATTAGATATTCTAAAACACTCATTATGGAATGTTATTTTTAATTTATTTTAGTAAGAAAGCTAATTAGTTACAAATTATTTCATTTATGATTACGCAATCAGAAGTGTAATTTGAATAATGAACATCATGAAGTCATGGTCTCCAAAGCATTTTTGAAATGAAAGCTTCCAGTTAGCATCAGTAAAAACACCATCCATCCATCCATCCATCTTCAACCGCTTATCCGGGGTCGGGTCGCGGGGGCAACAGCTCCAGCAGGGGGCCCCAAACTTCCTTTTCCCGGGCCACGTTGACCAACTCTGACTGGGGGACCCCGAGGCGTTCCCAGGCCAGTGTGGAGATATAATCTCTCCACCTCGTCCTGGGTCTTCCCTGTGGTCTCCTCCCAGTAAAAACACACCAGTTTAAAAAACACACACATGATGAATAGACATCGCAGTGACAAAATACACAAGAGAAAGCAGATTATTGCACATGGTCACAATTTTGAAAATTATTTTTGGCACCTCTATAGAAACGTTGCTTCATACCCACCGGCAGAGCAATTTTCTTTAGTGGAAACAGCCTCTTAGAGTGGATGTGATTCAAAGTGAGCAGAGTACAGCAGAGTCATCACAGCAGCACTGACCCCACACAATACCTGCTGCTGCCATGTCATATTTCAAAAATGCAGCCAGCAACAGTCTGTCTATTAGCTGCAGTATTGACAGACAGGCTGAGACCAAGTGTTCACTTCCTTGTTACTGTTAAATATTGAAAATCAAGAACTACTTTGTATTTGAATGGTATATAAAAATGTTTTGTTTTTTCCTTTGAATAGATGATATTGTATCATTTGAAAAGGTCAAAAATGGAACTGCAGCCTAGTAAGCCCATTTCTAACAATTTAATCATCTAAAAGTAAAAAAAAAAAAAAAAAAAATAGAACCATAGGTTATACTTTAATTAGACTCACCTTGATTTTGTCAATGTGAAATGATTGCTTTTGTAATAACTTTTTATAATAAAAAATAAAAAAAATCCCTTCCCTTCCTTGGAGAGACTCATAGCTGCGTTTACAGAGAAATCCTTGTGTGGAGGGGCGGACTAAACCATTTTGCGCCTCAGAGAGCATCCATTAATTATAAAAATGTTTTGATACAAAGATTTTAATCGAAATTTATTCAAAGAAGATTTATTCAGCCAATTTTAATTTAGTTGTGACACTAATTACATAGAAAAAAAAAAGAATTGAAAAGAAAAACAAACTTTTCACCCCCCTGGGTAGTCAGTGTCTTACCTGCTGCACCTCAGTATTTTTCCACTCACCCCGCCTCCACCTCACCTCACTGGCCAGCCACGCCCACCTCATCAGCTCACCTGGGCTCCAGCTGCATGTCAACTCTAATCAAGCCAGTATTTAAGCCTCTCCTGCTCACTCACTCAGGGCCAGATTGTTCTTTGACTCATGAAAGACTTTCCAGCACTTCGTTTAGTAGAACCTTCGTTTCACTGATTTCCTGCTGCTGCCTCTGACCTGCCCGTCTCTTCTGATTCCTGATCCTCTGCCTGTCCGTGACCTTCTGCCTTTCCCCTACTGGTTCATCTGCTTGGACTTTTGTACTTACCTGTGCTGATCATCTATGCTGCCCTGTACCAGCCGAGCACTGACATTAAACGTCATTACCAAGCTGTTCCTGGTATCCAGTGTGCTGTATTTGGGTTCAAACACAATCTGTGACAGAACACTCTGGCCCTGAGTGAGTGAGCAGGAGAGGCTTAAGCACCAGCTTGATTAGAGATGACATGCAGCTGGAGCCCAGGTGAGCTGATGAGGTGGGCGTGGCTGGCCGGTGGGTGGAGACAGGGTGAGTGGAAAAATACTGAGGTGCAGCAGGTAATGAGAGAAGCAGACTGACAGTCAGTTCCACTTTTCCCAAGACTACATTGACCGTGCGTATGGGTGTGTTGGCTGGGGATGCACTCAAAGTTTTCTTGCTGAGTGCTATGTGCTGGTAGTCTCATGTAGGTTTGTCACCAGGTTGCTGGGATGAAAGATGAAGCTTTGGTTAACTCAGACTATAGAAGCATCAAATAAGCTTATGCTTAACTTCAAAATGCATTTTTTTAACGGTATCAGAACTGTAGCACTTGTTCATTTTTTTTTTATTTTTTTTTTTAACTTTACTTTACAGTTGCGTCATGCTACGAAGATATCCCTTCAAGCACCCTTTCAACATGTGGAGGAGTATTGCATTAAGATGGACAAAAAAAAATCTCAGTCTATTTAAAATCCTAGAGGGTGAGGCTCAGGAGACCAAATCTCAACCTGCCAATGGCATGTCTGGGTGTAGCCCTGAAAACACACACACACACACACACACACACACACACACACACACACACACACACACACACACACACGAACTTGGTGTTTGCTTTCTTGTCAAGGAGAATCAAACAGACTGACCATGTGGCCAGTGTGTGCTTTACTTGGTGTGTGTGTATGGAGGTGTCGGTCTGCTCCACAATTCTCTCCTATTATCGACCAGCAGCAGGGTGTCTTTATCTCCTGCCATGCACCACACTCTTCACTCTGGCAGGCTGTTGGGCAACCCAGTTCCTCTGGCACTGCATCACAGCCTCAGTTTTGGACAGAGCTCCACTGCACAGACACTCCTGGGTAGTGCTGAACTTCTGACCCATTCTGTCTTGGAGAAAAGTGTCACTGCTCTGTAATCTCCTAATCCTTTTTTTAATTTATTTATTTTTACCAGGAATTTATTGTAATAAAAAAAATGCACTGTGTTACGCAGGTACAGCCTTGTTCCACTTCTGCTGCAGAGACAGCCAAGCTTGTCTCCATTACAGAAGGACATCTCTTCTGTGAATTTCAGTTCATGGCTGAGCTAAAATGAGGGGGCTTGAATTTAGCCATCTCTACTTACCATCTGTTCTGTCTCGTATTGCCTGTGTGTAAAGTAAGCCCGTTTCAGCCTGTAAAGCTGCGAGAACAGGCGGAGCAGAATGCAGCTGAGCAAGTGACCGACTAATCACCTTAACACATGGGACAGCGCCAGCAACAGCTCTAATTGATTCTCGAAAATGACTGGGGCTAAACCTGCACGGGAAATGAAAGGTTTGAGATTCCTGCGTGGGATGAGGCTTCCAGCAGCAGCAGGCAGAATCTCCAGGTGCTACTTGTCCCAATTCATAATCAGACGATAAGAAATGCAGATTTCCGCTGCTGCAATGAACATACATTTATTTGTATACCGTATTTTCCGCACTATAGGGCGCACTGGATTATAAGGCGCACTGTCAATGAATAGTCTATTTTCGATCTTTTTTCATATATAAAGCGCACCGGACTATAAGGCGCATTAAGCAAAACAAACCAGTCAGATAAGTCAAACTTTATTAAACGTGTTCACAAAAACTCAACATTGTTCAAACGTTAATGAGCGTATTAATAACTCCCAACCTTGTTCAGTTGTAACACGTAAAAAAAACAGTCTGATACCGCTAAATCAAACGTTAGCGTATTCACAATAACTCCCAACCTTGTTCAGTTGTAACACGTAAAATACAACACAATACACTCACTTGCAGCTGCTCTATTCCCATGTTCTACTGCGTGACTGATAGCCTTGAGTTTGAAGTCCGCGTCGTAAGCGTGTCTCTTGACAGGCGCCATTTTGGGGTCCTTATACACACACACGCTGTAATATTATGGTGAAGCACAGTATGTATTACTCCGCGACGCTCCTGACCACGGTAGCCGTAATGCTGCAAGCGGTGCAGCTTTGTAGTTTACCAAAGTCGTACTAAAACATTTTGACAGAGCGCCGTGTACCACACAAAATCGCTTCGAGGTCAGTAAGCACAACCAGAATTAATCCATATATAAGGCGCTCCGGATTATAAGGCGCACTGTCGTTTTTTGAGAAAATTAAAGGCTTTTAAGTGCGCCTTATAGTCCGGAAAATACGGTACATTACACTCTCCACTCCACATTTTCAATTTCTGACTTTCTGAGTAAGGATTTATTTATTTATTTTTTTTCTTCTCTCCTTTGCCCTCCTCCATCATATATTTATAGACTTTTGTTGAGAGGTTGGGAAGGCAGAGAAAAGATTATGATGTTTCCTCTGAGGACTGTCCTTCCTGCCAAACTTCCCTATTTTCCCTCGTGATTAGGCTGTCAGACTGTTTCTTCCAGACATCTCAATTTGTAAACATCTGAAAACATTTCCATCTCACGCTGTGTCATTTTCACAGCAGATGCAAGCAGGCACTGCAAATGAAAGCACCAAAACATTATGCAATCAAATGTGAGCACTTGGTCTTGGATCTTTAGTGCTTACAAATGGAAATTCACACATCACTTTAAGTGAGATGAGTGTTTGCATGCGTTTAGCAAAAGAGACCATCTTTAAAATCCTCATTTATTCACAGCATTAATAGTTGCTGATTGCTGTTATTGAAAATTTATCAAATATCTTTTCATGATGTGATTCAGCTGCAAATGTTGCTTTCTAGCAATCAATTGTGAACCTTCAGTGCACAAGTCTAATGTGACACACAGCCTCTGGATACGTTTCCCTAATTATCAGTTACTGCACATACAGTAATGGATCCAATAGTCAGTATACAGCTGCCCTACATTCATGTTTACCATCAATGCTTTCCTGTGAGTCAGTGAGTGATTGCATGTGTTCTGTATCTGAATGTGAGGAAAACACACCATCATCAACTCCTGTTACAGATATATCCACTTTCTCCTTCACCTACATATAATTTTAGTCACAAAGGTCATCCCACTGTGGATTAAATACAGAATATTGTGGTTATATTACTGGATTTTTGTAGTAGTAGTTCAGTGTGCTAATGTCAATGACCCTTCAAAATGAGTCACATTACACTGTTCTGACGACAACTATTTAAACTGAACTGACTCTGAATCACCGTTGTCACTGATCAAATCAGTAGCTCCTCACTAGTGACTCGGCACCGTTAGCTCAGCTGTAGCTACAGTCCCCTACTGTTAAAAGCTTGTTACATTACAGTTCATTTAGCTGACGCTTTTGGCCAAAGAGACTCACAATAAGTACAAACAATCATACAACTCCAAACATTTAGAATTGTGCAAGTACATTAGCTTTAATCATTAGCCAAATCAATTCAAGTGCTACATACAGAAATAAGATTTTTATTTAAATTAAAAATATCTATATTTTTGGCCGGGGTGCAATCGAAACAGGTGTGTTTTCAGTCTGCGACGGAGGGTGCGAAGACTTTCTACTGACCTGATATCATGAGGAGCTTGTTCCACCATTTAGGAGCCAGGATAGCAAACAGAGGGTTTTATTTGAGGGGGATCTGGGTCCCGCTCACAGTGACGGAGCAGCGAGCCGATTGGCCGACGCAGAGCGAAGTGAGCGAGCTGGGGTATGTGGTTTGACCGTGGCCTGGATGCAGGAAGAGCCTGATCCATTCACTGCAGCTACGAAAAGTTACGGTTAAGTTAGTTAAGCATGTATTGAAATGTGTGCATGTTCTTAGAGGTATGTGCTCATGCAAAGTAAGCACCTCCCTTTAACGTTTCACTTAATACATGATAGAACACACCTCAGCCTTACACATACCTCTTCAAAGATACATTCCAGACAACGGTAGTATAATTATTTCAGTTATTATAAACACTACTTGAGATGTTTGGTTCCTGTAGCAGAGATCCATGTTGGGGAGCAGAATTTCATCAAATGTTACCTTTGTATAGAGATCCATGTTGGGGAGCAGAATTTCATCAAATGTTACCTTTGTATAAAGTGACTAATCTTTTTAATCCCTCAGTCAGAGCGGCCTTTAAATAGGGATAGGGTGGATTAAGAGGGAGAAAGGGCAGCCTGCTCTCCACAAAAAACCTTTTCAAGAAGTAAGAGTGCAGTAATAAAATATGCTGTCCTTGTACTGAACATACTTCACTGTGGAGATTTTGAAGGGTGGAAGTTTATGAGAAGCTTTAAATGGAGGTTCAAAATAGAGATTGTACAAAATTGCCATATTTAAGATACTGAGTAATGAACATAAAGGGATTATTATTTTCCCCAAAATTCAATAATACTAAGGCAAATTCTCAAATAAAAGTTACTATTTAAATCATTTATATTTTATTTATTTCAACAGCAACGTGATCTCATCCCTACTAGTCATATTTTGCTGCAGAAGCCATTATTATAATCCGTCATTATAGCGTTGCGGGGGCAGCATTTTGCGCAGTATCTTGATGCTCACATGTGATTAATGTTGGAAAACGGTTGCGGTCATGCTGTTAACTTTGATCATGGTTAGGTTTAGGCAGCAACTACTCGGTTAGGGTTAGAAAAAAAGATCACAGTTTGGGTTAAACTAACGACGGACATAAAGTCATGTAACTTAGTGACGTAGCATCTTTGGTTGCACACTGGAGACGACACTTGGTCCAAGTGTTTAATAAGTGTGCCTTACGTATACAAGACCCCAACAACCAGGGCCCAAGGGTTGGTATGAGACCTGTTGGTCCTGCTGGAAGGATTTTAATGTTAACATCCGTGCAGGAAGTGTTGGCATAGGTGGTGAGTGAGGCTGAGGATCGGGAAGACTAGTATTTGACCAACTATGATACTTGTTTTAACGACCATGCAGGACAAGTTTATCATGTTCATAAACACAATTCTATTCACTGACTGACCACAAACAATAACGCACAGCAACGCAAATGAATTTGACGCAACAACCAATAACAAATAGCCTACCAGATTACAGACAAACGATATTCCATGATTCCAGGCTAATATGCTAACGTTCCATAATTGAAATGCACTTTACTAAATGTTTAGCGTTGTACAACAACGCAAGCAATTAACATTGTGAATTTAGATTGAACAAATGAAATTCATGCAAAAAGTTTACTACAACAAACGCCAAACAATCATAATCCAAATCATAGTCACCACAGAAAGTATCTGTAGATTTACAAAGTGCTGTAGCTGTAAGCAGAAACGAAGGTAATGCAGAACCATCTAATGCTACTGTGGAAAAAGAACACAAAACTGCTAGCTCAGCTGCCTGTCGGCTGTAGCTAGCCCGAGGCACACATCACATGACAGAACTTCAGAATGTTGCATACTTTCAGGTTGGAACGCTAACTTACAATATTAATGCAGTTCGTTCCGACAGTGACAAGTTGTTGACTCTGAAACATGAACTGTTTGTTGTGAGTAACATTAGGTGCGTGTTTCTACAAGCCTCCCTCTGCTGATTTTAACAGAATTTAAAACTTATTTAGCACTCTGCTGGTGCTACTTTCTCTGATTAATACATTTATTCTTTGATTATGAAATCGTAGCTTTATGTTATTACAGGCTAATATTTGATATTGCGGGACATAACAATGTATTGCACCAGGAGGCAGCATATGAGACGTTTAGGGAACATCGGTAAATTGTAGCGTCTACAGACACAATTATACACAATGATATAGGGACCAATAATTGAGGAAAGCTTATCCTTCTTTGGCCTACGAGAAAAAAAACAGGAGTCGAGAGGGAAAAATGGTGGAATTGGCTTTGTGGAACTTTTTTCAAAGGCAGGTTTATTTCTGTGTAACAATGTTTCAACACATCATGGATCCACATGAAGTGGTTCAAGCTAAGTTACTGAAATCAATTATACAATGCTAAATCTTCTATTACCCAAAGCTCCTCGCAGAGGCTTAGTGATGTTCACATAACAGGTGCAGTGATAAGATCCAAAGATCCAAAGTACAGATTTCTCCCTCTTCAAGCTAAATTTAACAATATCTGCTGCTGTATTTATACTACGTCTCCACATCTCTATGCCCATTAGAATATTATTAAAAGCCAAATCATTACAGATAAATGCAGACTTCAGCTGCCTATAATTTGTAGTAATAAAGTTAATTCCATCCAGCTTTCATCAATCTTTGACTTTATCAGTTTTTCAAATTGAATTAAAGTCAGAACCTCGCTCAAAAGGGATTTAAAGCAACCTGCTTGGAATATTCCGGGCTTGTGAGCCTTTAGTCTTCTGCCTGGAATGTCAAGCAACAATTAATCCCCATGAAATGGAGCTCTGTGGCATTGGCTAGAATTAACGTCCTAACACGAAGTCAATCAAGAGGATCAGCAGACCAGAGAGTGGAGCGCCAACGACCCTGCCATCTAGATCTGCTAACTGATGGAAGCTTATGTTCCTGAGGTTCAAAAAGACATCAGCTGATGAGAGGCTACAAAGTATCTACAAAATTATCCTGTTTTAGATATTTATTTATTTATTTTTAGAATCAGTTTTGTTCCGTGCAAGTGGCAGAATCTGACAATGTCTGTGATGCTTTGTCAGGAAGTAAAAAAACGGAGTTTGAACATCCAAAAATTCTCCAAATGTTATAAAAAAATATATATATTTTTTAGAAATGTTGTCAACCACTGGCACATACTGAAATATCTCCACGATTAGATGTATAACCATTACATTTTGTACAGACATTCTTTGTCCTTGGAGGATGAATCCTGCTGACTTTTTGATAATTTCTTGACTTTTTTTTTCTTCTGGTTGTTATTAAAATATCTCAACCACTATTAAATTAATTGTCCTGAAATTTGATATGAACATTAATAGCCCCCCAGAGGATTAATTTTTTACTTTCAAACTCTGACTTTTCATCTAGTCCCATTATCAGGTCAAGATTTAAATGAATCTTTCCAATATTGTACTTCCCATCAGCCTGTTACCAAATGTTAGCATGCTAACGCGTTAAAATAAGTTGGCAAACAAGTAAACATACCTGCTAAACATAGACATTGTCATTGTTAACATGAAGCTTAAAGCACCCCTGTGCCTAAGTACAGCCTCACAGAGCTGCTAGCATGGCTGCACACTTATTTCTTTGTGTTCAGCACAGTCGTTTAACTTCAGGATGACGTCTTTTTTAACATGTCACCACAACAATGAGTGTCCATCAAAGCATTATCTTCACGGTTGTTTGACTGAAAATCTTTCACCTTGTATTTAACTACAGGGAAAATGCAACAATTAAAAAAAGAATTTACCTTTATTCACATTACGACAGACCAAAATTGCCATCCATAGAGACATGCTGGTAGCATGGCTAAAATCTGTACGGCTGTACGGCTGCATGGCTAAGGAGTAAAGAGTCTGTGGTCAAGAACAGCTATAGATCAAATGCGGCAGTCAGTTTCGTGACTGCGTCTTGCACTGTTGTGATGCTATCGTGGTCACAAAAAACACACGCACGCACGCATGCGCGCGCGCGGTAGACCAGCAACTCCCGAGTTCTGCGATATGAAACTACTGTTTTTTTAAGTGGAGTCCAGTGGCTTTGGTGAGAGCATAGATAAAAGCCTAAGTTCACATCTGAAAGGGCTGTCTGAAAGCAAGGTAAAGTGAAAATATTCTAAAAATAGCATACACTGATTCTTTTTGGTTGCTTAGAGACGTTTTGCTGCTGCCCCCGTCCACAGCAGTACATTGCTTAATTTCCGTACCATAACTCCTGTCTTTTACCTAAACTAGGGGCGTGCCAACCGTCCTGTAAGTAATACACTGACTAAGGATAAGTATGGGGCTGCCCCCTGAAAGTCGATGAGTTGAATCTTCCGCTGATGAGCCCTCAGTCGAGTTGTCGTTTTTATTATATTTTTATAGTCTAGCAGGGCGAGCGCTTGTGAACAGTGTTTCCCACAGGTGGTTTGTTGGCTGTAAATGTAATTGGTGATGACCCGGCAAAAAAGTCACACAAGCACCGTAAACGAGACAGTTTCAAGACCAGTCGGGTGATTGCTGGCTTTGCTGCTGACCCCTGATGCACTGTGCAGTCTGCCCCGCTCCACAGTCTCATGCCCGACGAGAGCCAGCCGGCGCTCATGAGAGATCCACAAGAGGGGATCCATCCACACCGAGCGGCCGTCCCTGACCCGCCGAATTGAACTAACAAACAAACAAACAAATAGTCGAATCTTCGTATTGAACAACCAAATCTGATTGGAATAAAAAATAGCCCTAGATAAATACCTCACACAACTGCACTTCAATCCGAACTATCTTATTAAAGTTAGGTAATTGTGGTCATGCTTAAAAGTGACCAATGTTGACTGTTGGTAGGAGACTAGATTCCATATCACCTCCTCTGTGAGAAATTTTGCAGAATAATATCAGACACTTTATTCTTTGCTTTCAGGAGAGGACAGTCATTATTGAGGTGTTCAAACAAACTAACTGTGTGTGTGTGTGTGTGTGTGTGTGTGTGTGTGTGTG
>CALSBV010012138.1:1035046-1047283 GCA_943590825.1 Bovichtus diacanthus
GAGAGAGAGAGAGAGAGAGAGAGAGAGTGCGTGCGTGCGTTCATCTTTATTTCTGTTAGCTCTGCTCCTCTTCCTGTTGGCCTTGTTTCCCTGCTCTGGATCTCCGCTCCGCTCCACTCTGGATTACCTTCTGCTTGGTCCTGGGTTCCCCTTCAGCTCCGCAATCAGCAATCCGCCCAGTTCCCCTCACTCTGAGGCTTCCCCACTGCTCAACCAATTCCTGGCTCATATGCATTCCCTTTTACCGTAGAATAAATAATCTAAATAATAAACACCAACGCTGTTATTTTGGTAGCGATTGATACACCATCTAGATAATTATTTCCTTTGACTGTTACATGTATCTTCTGTGCTTGTTGGAAGATGCTTCACCTTCTCTTTTTATATTTAGTGAGAACATGCCCGCCATATTTACAGTGTACTAAACCAATACTTTGAGCCCACAAGGGTTACATTCCTGTTTGCCAGACGACCTGCTGAGAGGCCAGCCATGTTAAATCTGCACCGTGTGGTGTTTAAGAATGGCAATTTGAAGGACCCTATTATTCACTTAGAGGTCATGTTAAAATGGAACACCTAGTCATTTTTCCCCCCTCCCCTTTCCTCTAGCCAGACACAGTCATGAAATTTGAGGGTAAAACATTTCTTACCTGGCAACTAATCGCTGGCAGAAATAAAGCTGGGAGCCTGGTGAGGATAAACACCTTGTATAAACACAAATAGGCAGTTACATATGCAGAGAATGTCGACCCTTCACATAAGAGGTGTAAGTAGGAGTTGGACGCTGACTCAAGCCAGACCTGGCAGCTCACTGAGAATGGGAATGGCAGGATATTGAAGTGAGTAGGCACTAAGTGTAGATTTGACTGCAATGAAAATATTTAATTAGTCGCCCTCGGTCACCGTGTTGTTCCCCCCGATGTGCACCTGAATCCTGAGCACTCCAGTTGTATGGGAAATGAGAGCGAGAGAAACAGAAGTGTCACAAAAATAAAGGGTTGATTTACTCAAATCACAAGCAACATATTTTTCACTTACCTCCTAATAGTATTGAGCTTTTTGTCTGAGATTTGAGATATATGTCTCTGAGATTTCTTCCTCCACACCAGTACAATGAAGGTAAACAGAATTACATCTGTGGTGGACATGGTATTGAAAAGTGACATTTATAGGAGAGTTAGATAAAAAAAAATATTTATGCCACCCATGTCTGTATAAAGCCCCTGAAATACTGGGTGAATCATTGAATTCAATTGAATAAAATAACTTGTGAAGAAACAAACAACACTTGAACTTAAAGTTTGAAAAAAACATGCTTAGGTTTAATTTGTTAAGATTGTAACACTCAAAAGCTGAGCTGTGTGGGTGTGGTTTGATCAGATCTCTGAGTCAGCACAAGCAAACCACCCCAGTGACAGCAGACAGAGCTCATCAGCTTCTTCTTGTTTTCAAGCTGCCATTTTTTTTTTATAATTGTGCCCGAAAGAGTTTTCTTGTGAACTCTGTTTACATTCAGTGTTTCTCACTAAAAAGAACATTGTGTGTCATTCTCACTGCATTGTTCACATCCATGTTTGCTGAAGTAGAAAGCCTTGTTTCTTTTACAGCTTCACACTACATGATGAGTAATAAAACTGGGATATTACTAATTTGCAGGTAAAGGTGATCACAGGAGTTCTTTGTTGCTGAAGCATGTATCATCATGTATCATCAACGTCATGTCAAACTACGTGTGTCCTAATGAGCGTGCCAGAGATACAAACAAAACTAGGAAGTACTCAAACAAACATGCTTCAACGTGCTACTAGTGGTTAAAACCTTTCAAAGGGTACCCTTATGCTTTGCATTGCTGTGCTATTTTTTGTTTCAGTTAGGACCGGACATTTCATTTACTCCATTTCTACACCAAGAATGTATTCTTCCGTCTTTAAAACCTTTATAAGAGCATGTTTGGCTTTTCAATCCTGCTTTATGGCTTTTTTTGTAAAGATTTTGCTGTATTTTCCCTCTCTGAGCCCTCCACAAGAGCAACTTGGCTCTTTTCTCCTCCTCTAGGGCTTCTTGAAGCTCAGCACGCGGATTCACGATCTGTGGACCACGTCAATGAGAAAAACGGTCTAGTTGTCTGTGTGAAGCCTTCAGGCAGACAAGTGCGATACTGTGCTCAATGTTGAAAATTGTACCGACAAGATGATGAAGTAAATGCATCAAAACTAGTTTTATAATGACTATAAAGCTCATAGGACAGAATACTTCAAATGCAGCCAAATACATATCACTATTGTCACCAACATGGTAAAAAGTTTTCTCACCTTTATTTATTCAAGAGGGAGTTTCCCTGAGAACAATGCTCTGTTTTTCAGGAAGGCCCTGATTACATTCACACCTGAAAACTATCCAGTACCATCAGTCTGATCTGCTGCCACTGATCACTTGAGCATTTGGGGTTTAGGGCTTTGCTCAAGGGCATCTCAGTGGTGGTAATGAGGGAGGGGCAAGAGCTGCTTTTCACTTTCCCCACCCAGATTTCTCCTGTTGGTCCGGGGGAGTGAACCTACAATCTTCCTGTCACAAAGCTTGCTTCTCACAAGTTCTGATGTTCAGGAACACAACATTGACATATAATCACCATATGAAGTTGACATGGCGAATGTGTTAGCTTGTAGCTCTGTGTCTCCACCAACTCCTGGGAAAAATATCCATTAATCTGGTAAATATCAGCTGTTAAATGCTACACTATGTTCATCAGCTAGACGCTAACTTTATCTGTCTGCATTTTGGTTATGGACATGTAGTTTGCAGTGGCTTTAGCTGAGCTTTTTTTCAGTGAAGCAGCTGCAGCTGGAGATGAAGCTAATGACAGAACTGAGAGTGAACCAAAGCTGTAAAGTCTACAGCAGGTGAAACTTCTCTGTGGATTTATCACTTCAAGTGACCTCTTTGACATTACCCATAGTAATTTGATCCATTGTTAATTCAACAAATATTGATAAGTGCAGCTTTTTTTTTTTGTTTTTACTTAAATGACAATTATACAGCTATTTATATTTGTATGTCCTGGCAGCTTGTAATTTAATGACAAAGAATATGAGTTGTTTATTTACAGTGCATTTGCTAGGCTGCTGTCTGTCTGACTGGAATCTTAAGATCATCAAACTAATTAAGTAGTGCTGTGTTTGAGATAAGTACCCTCGCCTCGCTCTGCTTTATTGAAGGGGGCAGCAATACATTCAGATTTCAAACATGAGAGGTTTCCATGGGTCGAGTCATCGAGGCTGCTGCTGGTCTTTATTACACCTCCAGCCATGACTGTGAAATGCGTGCTCACAATAAACTAATAAACAGCTGAACAATGTTTTCTGTCTGGTCTGAGGAACCAAACCTGCGATGTCATCAGGGTTATCTCAGTTTGGGCTTAGAGAATGCCAATTTATATAAAGAAAGCAATACTTCATAAACTTGATTTTTGAGTTTGAAAGAAGTGTGTAATTACTAAGCAAGGTAATTATGGCATTCAGTTGCATTCTGGGAAATGTAGGATGCAGTATTTGGAACTTTACACATAATAGGGACACAATCTGCCGACCTTCTGTCCATCCATGCTCAAGTCTTCCAGTTGTATGGAGGTTCACTATACTGGAGTACCCCTTGAAAAGTGAAGAAAAAAGTATTTTTTTTGTTGGGCAGTCAGTGTGCCATTTTCAATATAAGCATGTACAGTCATAGTGATCAACCTAAACATTCTATGGTATTTCGGTATGGTTGTGTATGGTAATACGCTTTTGACCATTCATATTAATATGTAAAAGAATAATGTAATAAAATATATTATCTATTCATCCTTTCACAATAATCACATGGATATGTTTATGACTGCTGATATGCTTTGGTGTTTCATCATTTTGAGTTGGTGAAGAGTACATCCAGATTTTTATTCAATAATTTACAGCATTAGTTCTTAAACCTTTTTTGGTCATGCCCTCTTTTGCAGCCAATTATCTTCAAAAGGAGCCAAGATTAATTTTATTGAATTAACATTAAGAAGACCATGAAGTGCATATTTCTTTCAGGCATGTTTCTCATCAATTTTGTGTTGTGTTGGCCATACTGCCAGAGTTTTTACACACAAGGCACGAGACACAAGGCTCTCCTGAAATATTGAGAGGAAATCTGAGAGGAAAAATAAGCTATTTTATAATATATCTATGTTATACTTTCCATAGCTGAATAAATCTTGCTAACACACATTCTGGTAGCCTTTCTAGTACTAAGCACTCTTATAATAGATTTTATAGCCTTTTTTAATGGAAGACATTTTCACTTTTCATAGGAAAAGCCCTGGTAGAACTGATTTACATATATAACATTAATGGTGGCTCTGATCCAGCAATTTCTACACTCCAATGCAGCAATTAATAATGTTATGTTTTACACCTGCTTGACAAATCAAAGTGTCTACTTTAAAAGTCTAGTCCAATTCAACATTTCTAAGATGGGAACCATTGATTGCTTGCTTCAAAGTTACACAGTATGTGTGTATATGTTTCTGTAATGCTTCTTCAGGGATGGCTAGTTGTCAGAATGAAAAATGGAAGGCTACAACAGACAATGTGTCCATTAAGAGTCAATTGTCTTATTAAAGAGCCCTTAGGCAGGACACTAAACCTGCTAAACAAGATTAAGGTAATAGTTAGATTGCAGCATTTGCAGGGTTCACATTAATTTCCCAAACAACCAGTTTACAAGAATTGTTTGGTAATCAGAGCCTGGAAGAATGTTTAGGCTGTTTGTTCCACATGAAAAAAAGGAACATGTACACACTCACCTTATTGAATATACAGCAACTAAGATCAGAGCTGGCTAAAGCCTCTTTGGAGTTGTAAGTCGTAGTGTCAGCTAATTGTGTTCAATCAAAATATATCCCATAGCTTTTCTCTTATACTGTATATTAAGTAAACAATAACAATAAGATACAGTATGCATTTTACTTTTTTATTGTGTATCCAGACATTACTGCATATAAAGAATATTTGCATGTAATTTGTTTGTAAGTTTATTTTTTGCCTTGACCTTATGGAATCTACATCCTTGAATTACCTCCCTAGAGTCATTGTGCCTCAAATTGCCTCTTTTATTACGTAGGTGAACTGCAATTGACATTAAACAATTGTCAAAGTAGAGGCTAGTAAACAGACTAAATTTAACGACAGCAGTACTGTTTTTTGGTTTACTTATGTGGCTTTAGAACAGGTCTGTGTTAAAGCTAATGCCAGCATGCTAACATGCTCAAAATGGCAATGCTAATGCTAATATTCAACAGGTATAATGTTTACCATCGTCACTTCCTTATTTCAGCACATTAGCATGCTATGATTTACTAATTAGCATTACAAAACACAAAGCAAAACTAAGATTGATGGGAATGTCATTGGTTTTGCAAGCTTTCTGGTCATAAACCAAAGGAAAAAAAAGTTGACCTGATGGTGGCGCTAATGGAAACGTCAGTCTAAAGTCAGGATTCATCCTCTGGGAACCATGAATGTCTGTACAACATGTTATACCAATCCATCTTTTGGCTGTTGAGATCATTCACAGGATAAGTCAAAACCTTTGGCACCAAAGGAAAGGTCAGAGGATCACCAACATCATGAGGATTCATCCTCAGGGGAAATGAATATGTGAACCAAATTTCACACAGTCCATCCAATAGTTTTGGAGTAATTTCCCCCCGAGCGTATATTATGGGGGCACTAAAGGAAAAGCAAACTTTTGTTGAGATATTTCAATTTGGAACGAAGTGGAGGACGAGCTGACAGACTGACATTTCCATCCTAAAAACCATGGGCATGAGTGAAAACCGAAAACCTAAGCACCTGGTAAATTACTCCCATTCGATTTTGATATTGGTCAACAATCATATCAACCCCCCTGTAGACACAGTTTGCTTGTAAAATGTTATCTTTCACGACCACTGTCCGCTATGACATGTTGGCACACTGTCTCTTGCTGACCACTGGCTCATGAACCTGCCCTGCAGTAGGTGTTTTCTGTCAGCATCTGAACACTGTCAATCAGCCTCCAACCTTCAGGCCTGCAATCTGCCCATCACTGACTATCCCATGAGTTACCCAGAGTCCAACGTTTCCACTGCACGCAGGCATCAGCAGGTTGCAACTAGGGCCGGGGATCCTGCTGTCACCATGATGTCAAACCAACACTGTGGAACTTATTCAGCACGCAGCATAGAGGATGAGAAGGACATTCAATAAGTAATTTATAAATGACAGATTTTGCTACTGCAGGCCTACCTTCTATTACAAACTGATAAACACAATTGTGATTTGACCTGTTCATAAAAGTTGCTTTACCGTCAATATCTCAATTGTTCAATTGCTGTCTTTTCCTTATTTGCTACTCAGCCTAGTTTGAGCTAATAAAGTTAATATTGTATTATCTTGTCACATGACACCAGGAGCAGGATATTCCTCTCCTCAATGTCATGTACATTTCTGGCGTCTGCTTTTATACTTTCTATACGTAAGAGTTATTCATTTTGTGCCTGAATAAGAACGATTAACCTCTGCAGGACGCTTGATATACCACAGTATGCTGTCATGCATTCGACCGACCTGCCAGATCAAGTGCAGGAAGGGAAGATTTGTAATGAGATTTAATGGAGGGCTCTTTAACCTCTGAGAGGACAACTTGTTAAGCACTTGAATATCATAATATCTGTTGAATAATGAGCTGCCAGTGGCCAGTTTGTATAAACTGTATGTTGGATATGGTTGTTCAAGCTAATGTGAATGTGTCTCTTTTAAGATAAAGTAATGCACATACTGTCAATTGTTACTGTAGCTATGCCATTTAATATGCAGTATAATTACAGTTTTCTTTATTCACAGTACATTGGGGATGTTCTAGGCTGGAGCAGACCAGTCATAACAGCGTTAACAATGGCAGAAAAGAAGGGAGAGGGTGTGCACAAATTAGAAATTTCTAAATTAATGTAGATTACCGCCTAACATACATGATATCTTTAAAAATGTTGACATACAGTATTTGAAATGCCAGTCACAAGTGGTATGGTTGTCTTACACTGATGTATGAATGTCATTACTGATGATGATGGTGTCTGTGACTTGGCATTAAGCTGCCACATAATGGGTTACAAGTCCTAGAAACTTGAGAGGAGAGAGAAACTCTTACAAATGAAAAGTTAAATTCACAAGCAATAAAACATACCCATGCTGAAATCAATACCTTAGGGGTGTTGATGCTACGCCTAATTGGTAAATGATTGCATTTAAAGAGCGCTTGCAAATCTGAGTGGTCACTGGGACAACTTGGCAGCAAGGCTAGGTGGCCGTGCCATGTCCAGCTGTCTTCATACATCCATGGCTTGTAGTTATGTTCTTCTGCTCTTAGTCAGGTTGCCTAATGACGTCTTTAAAGCAACTTACTCAAGAGAATCTTTGGATGTGATGGGAAGTTCAGTCCTGGTGTTGTTATTTCCAGGCTTGTTAGCCAGTGAGCTTCTGTAACTCATGTTAATCTGTCATTGAGGTTTATCTCATCTCTTATTCTGGAAAATATAAACTTGTTCCTGGGGTTCACTACTTTTGTCCATATTTTAAGATAAACAAGTATCTCCTATAGCACTTCCTAAAAGAGTTCAATCCCATTGTGATTTCAAAAAAAGTTAAAAAGTATTTCATGCGATAGTGTGCATGATATCCACCAATGCTCTGTTTCAATTGTGTTTGCAATAGTTCAGACATGGCATCATGACGTGTGTATGGATGAGAACAGTGGGACTACACTGGTCTGAGTCAAAGTGGAATGAACAACATAGTAACATTAACAGTTTATAGGTACATTTGTACTATAATAGTGTGATATCTTTTCCTTGTCTTTAACAGAACAAGGCCTCTCTGTTTGCCAGCCTTAAACAGTGTATCCGTGTGAGTTGTTCATCTGCCCCTTTACCAAGATGCCTTCTTTTACATTCAGTGAGTAAAATGACTCAGATGCTGATAAAATCCTGCCATTACCCTGCAGTCGACTAACTTTAAACACCCCTTCTGGCTCACATTCTTCTTAAAATCATACAGTTTTTCATCACTATTTCATATACTACGTATAAAGCACACAATACATAATGCACTTTTAAATACCACAATATAATAAAGCTGAACTCGAAAGAAAATGTGTCCACCGCTTATTTCAAAGATACAAATTTCACATGTTAATATATCTCCCTGCTGTCTCGCAGTGTATTGCGCTGCCACTATAATCTAGAGTTCTTTCGAAGAGACATTGACAGGATTGCTTGGTGTGGTGTTTAATGTTTTATTTTTCTACTAACCGGCCCTCTTCTGTCTGTCTAGCTTTCACAAGCTTGCACAAAAGACGAACCCATAATGATATCAACACACAATATACTGTTTTTTTTAAACTCATTTGCATTTAAACTCGGCTGCAGTGCATTAAACACTTTTAATTGCAATCTTTTGTTAATCTCTTTAGAGGTCTTCAGCACGTGAATAAATCATTTTGTTAAACTGAAGGCTAAAGCTGAACTCAGTGTCAAATCTTGAAAGCCGCAGAAACATCGGCAGATACTTTGCTATGTTAACCAGCCACTCGCTTACTTGCCAAACATTTACTGCTGGGCTGGAAATGTACAATGTTACCAACAAAGGAGAAGTGATCCATGTATCCCATTGAGGAAATTACATTTTTTTCACACACACACACACATACACGCACACAGGAGAGATGTCAGACAGTTAGGGCGGCAGCATAGCATGCAGAGCAGTCAGGGGTTCAGTGCCCAGCTCAAGGGTCACCTCGGGTCGAGCAGAGCTCAGAACCAGTCCACACTCCCTCCTGACTGGACTTAAACAAGCCCAAGCCACCTCCCTATGGTCTGAGCTACTGCCACACCCCAAACCAGGGATCTTTCGATTTTTACTTTAACACTCTTCCAACTGAGCTATTGTGAGACTGATCCAAAACAGTACATCTGTGGGCCATAAAACCAAAACAATGAGCCAAACTGGCTAACAAACACTACGTGAGCTGAGGAAAAGTGTTGGGTGATCATTTTCTCTGGGTCTGTCACTTCAAGTGACCCTTTTCACACTACACATATTAATAAACCCATTGTCCATGCAAAAAAAGAAAATTGTGAAGTTATACATTTTTCTAAGGCATTTGGTAAATCTGCCGTCTGATTACTTTACAGATGTATACAATGGGTGAGGAAGTTCTGGGAAAAGTTGACAGCCTACTTTGACAGAGTTCAACTATGGTGCATGAGTGGGAAAAGAAAAAGCCTATTTCCCATGTAATGTATCTGAACTCGACTTTGTTAGCGATAGTAAATTATTCATTAATAGCCAAAGTTTTTCAATGGGGTTTTTTTCAGTTCTGCCTAGAGTTACACAGGGACAGACTTAGTGGCTCTCGAATGTCTATAGCCATTAATCCATTATATCAAGAGGACAGTAGCATTAGATAATAAATAAATCCCATCTGATGTTTAAGCAGATGCATAGAGCAGCAGACAGATATTCCTGTCTAAATATAATCAGATGTACCTTTTATGTAGTAAAATGAAAGCAGCTAGAGAGTTAGCTAAAGTGTTACTGTCTTGGAATTAGCATGTTGTTTAATTAGTTGGTTTAACCGTACACCTCACTGAGGCTATGAGCAACACCGTTTGTTTTGTATTACATCACTTTACTCAGCTGTAATTAACACAATGATTCAATGTCTTCCATTTCTCAGTAGACCAAACAAAACTATACTAAAATGAAACTGTGCGAAGCCGTAAACATTGCTGAGCTATGCATGAGATGATGGAAATAATAAATCAGCTTGGTAACTCTGTAATTCACTCCTTTAAGTTCAATTTAATGATTGTCACCTGAAGGACTGAATGTAATCTGTAAAAAAAATGATTGTTCAATAATTGTGGAGTTAAAGCAATTCAAAAAGGTTTCCCTCCCCCTGCCTGGAGTATACGTGGAGGCGCATGTTCTCTAATTTTTCCGTTTGCATATGTCACCTGTAACATTAATTTGAATAATAACTGAATGCTCTCTCTTCTCTGTTACCTTCCCCTCCATTGCCCTCGTAGCCTCTGTGGAGTGTGAAAGGTCTACTCATTTGCGTCCCCATTGTTCCGAAACACGTCTGTGGGCGTTCTGAAACCTTTCAGTCTGGACAGATGCTGAATGTCAACACTCTGAGCAGTCAACACAAGCTTCCTAGCACATGAGAAAAGCTTCCCCTTTTCAAAAAAAAAAAAAAAAACATAATTTGATGGTGTGAAATAGGATAACTGGATTCTGTCTTTAAATTGCAGGTGATTCAAAATGATAAGGAAATGTAAGTAGGGTGCACTTTGTAATCCTCCTCTTCAACTCTGGTTAAGCGATTCAGTTTACATCTGCTGCCTGCTTGCTTGACGACTCCGTACTTTGCTTGAGTTTGGCCGAAACACCCATCTGAAAATCTACAAATACAAATTGAAATAACAGCTTTGTTGCGGTGCAATAATTCTGCTGTGACAGATCAGCGGTAACATTTCAACGATTTCTCCTCCTCCAGCTCCGTGCCTACTACTCATTAGACCCACAAATAAAGCTCCTGCTGAAAAGTTTTGGAGAAAAACCGCATCATGTTCTTATGTAGAATACAGACATCAATTCCTCTCTCCCCGAATCCCCACACCATGTCTTTCCCCCCTTTTTGTTTGGGATTTCTTGTGAAGTTGGCATACTTCAAAGCTGTCAGATTGACAGCGCTGCAGACTGAAAGATCCTATTCATCTGCCTAGTGGAATTATGCAGACATCTCTCTTGAGCACCACTTCAGAACCTCGCTCTCTTTACTTTAAATATCTGGCCTCTGCATGACACCCTGCAACATGCAAAAAAAAGGATCTGTGAAGGAAAGTAAAAGGAAGAAAAAAGTCTTGAAGCGAGAAAAAATGAGCTAGTTAACACAATATTGCACATCAGTTAAACATCCTACAAGCTGTTAAATGAGATGACATCAGTGAGCATTGTTAGTGAGGGATGTTGGAGAAGCAGCGCTGAGGGAGAGTATATGGTGAAAACATATACCAGACTGCCAGAAAAAAATAAGACCCAGCAGATATGCACGGCTAATGAATTCTCTGCCTCAGTTAGTCAGTCTCACATTCGTGGGTAATCCCGGGCACTCCCAGGCGTCGTCTCTGCGTTCAAACGAGGCTCAGGCCTTTAAGAGGCGTCCTTTGCCGGCCGAGCATGTGCAGAGTATGTGCTCAGCCCTGACCTCCCTCAGTGCCACCAGGCCTCCCGCTCCAGAGACCGCTGCACTGCTCATGTTATGTCATCCATCATGGCTGTCACAATCCTATCTGCGCTAATATTACAAACAAAGCCATGGTGCCCTGGTAGTTTATCCAACACAAAACCACAGTGTGATGTCATGAGGCAGATTGCAACGTTTCACTGGTGGAGTCTGTAGCAAACAACAGCAGATTAAATAAAATCTTAATGTATCATAAAATCTAAACTCTGTGTTTTATTTTAATGTACTCACATGTGCAGTAACTCCACATATCATATTAAAGCCACAAATCGTCACATCATATTGTTGGGAATTGGTAAGAGCAAGTCTGGTTACTAAGAAATATTAATAATAATATCAATTAAAAATAATATTAATAAAATAATTAATAGGGGTTGATAATAATGTGGCACTTCAACTGTATCGGTGCAGGGGCTCAAAAGGCATTAAAATGGCTATCAGAAATAATAAGTAATTATTACAATTAATCAATAAATTCATTGGCATGACTTAATTTATATTAAATCACATACAAGGGGGCACCACCGTTGAGTCAAAGGAAAACGATAACCAGGTAATGTAGTCTCATAAAATAGTATGAAGGGCCCCGAGGGACAATATTCATAAATACCATTCACTTACACATGTGAAACACTCTCATATACACATGTGAAACACTCATATACACATGTGAAACACTCACATACACATGTGAAACGCTCTCATATACACATGTGAAACGCTCTCATATACACATGTGAAACGCTCTCATATACAAATATGAAACGCTCTCATATACAAATATGAAACATTATCACATACACATGTGAAATGCTGTCACATACACATATGAAATGTCCTCATATACACATATGAAATGTCCTCATA